>QYTT01087651.1:22786-37058 GCA_006980735.1 Dasypogon diadema | reverse complement strand
ACTCGGAGGTCCCGCCGTCGACTCGGAGGTCCCGCCGTCGACTCGGAGGTCCCGCCGTCGACTCGGAGGTCCCGCCTCCACTAATGAAGTAATGAACATACAAAGAGAAGTACACATTCCCAATATCAATGAATTTTAACACAGGGATGTTATTGGAAATTCATCAATTACTCATCATTGGTACATTATTCTTCCATTGATGATTCATTGATGGAAATGTAAGTATAAAAATAAGGTTTTATTTAAATATTGAATTTTTACTGCCGTTCTACTTTATTCCTTTGTTCTCATAGGCGTATCAGAACTTTTGCTCAAAATTAAGAAATAAACACGATGAAGCAGAAAACGTAAATTTCTCTAGTACAATACCTTGTGCATTACCTTGTCATCAATACCCTTTACAATAGTTTACCCTTTACATTATTCTGTCATTGATCGTAGCGACTTCTATTATTCTTCGATGAAGTTATTCATTACCGTGTTCATCAATTGCTCGATTTCCTACTGGGATAATTATAGTAGCGAATGAACAGGCTTTTATTGCGAAATCACTCACAGATCATCCAATTTTATTTATATGTATAGATTTTGCATGTCAAGAAGTAGTAAGTTTTTTTTCTACATTTGTTTTTAATTATTTTTAATACTTTAAATGCCCACCTGAATCCTCTTGTCCGTACGTAGTTTGATACATAAAAATTTAAACTAATTTTGAGCACTCAACAACTTTCTGTAAATATCAGAAATAGCTATTTAAAAGGCAGTTATTCGTTAACAAACAAATTACATGGAACCTTTACCATATTCGAACAAATAAAGTGTTTAAAAAGTCATTTAAAATGCCCTTTGTAAGTATGCTTGAAGCGAATCCAAGTACTTTACCCCTAACTGTTTTAATTATTAAAAAAAAAAATCTATTTTCCATGCGAAATTGCACAGATTTTCACCGAGAAATTGAGCACTCCCCATTTTGTAGACCTTTTAATTTCATATCAAAGTTTTCGGTTTCTTCAATTTAAAGGAATTTGTAATATTATGTGCGGTTAACCAGATAGTGTCCTTCTTGGCCCTTTTAACAATATTCAAGGACAGTGATATACCCGTCCATGTTAACAATTTTATATGATTTTATTAGTCGAACATTCAAGTTTCAAA
The DNA here is from genome assembly GCA_006980735.1 of Dasypogon diadema. Classification (NCBI taxonomy): domain Eukaryota; kingdom Metazoa; phylum Arthropoda; class Insecta; order Diptera; family Asilidae; genus Dasypogon; species Dasypogon diadema. Next base: position 35,903 of record QYTT01087651.1, on the reverse strand, counting down.
GGCAGGTTTCACATGTGGTCATCATGACCAAGAATTTATTTTCATTTCAAGATTTCCTCAGAGTTCCCATGTTCTTCTTTAAAACCATGGGATTGAAACCGTATCGTGAAAGAGTCTCGAAAAAATCTCCCCTTTGCGAAATATTGTGTTTTTATTGTGGCTTAATAAATTACATATTAGGGATAATTTGCGTAATTGTTTTTGTCGTAAAAATCTTTGAGGAACCTTTGGGTTTTTTCAATATAACTCAGTGGATCTCATATACACTTTTTTCGTTTAATATGGACTGTAAATTTGTAGCAATTTTCTGGAACAAGAACGTTTTCAGTAGATTCATATGGACCTTACAAGATATGTTCCCTAAGACTGCAAAGGATCAGGAAGCATTTAGAATTACTCATCATTATCGGGCATCAATGATTGTAATGAAAATGTACTGTCTTTTGTGTATGGTATGCATTTTCGACATGAATTTCTTTCCATTGTTACGGTCAATTTTCGAGTATTATGTTATCGGGGTTGAAAATTTTGATCGACGGTTACCGTTTCACCTCTGGTATCCTATGAATATTACCAAAACGAGCTACCCATTTATGTATACCAGTCAAGTTTATGGTGGATTTTATGTCATTAGCGGACTGGTAGCATCCGATTTGTTATTGTATTGCTGTGTGGCACAACTTTGCATGCACATTGACTACATTTGTCTTAAACTGAAAGAATATAATCCCGTGGGAACTAAACAAGATCAAATTGTACTGAAGAGATTGGTCCATCATCACCAAAAAGTTCTCAGGTAAGTATTACTTTGAGTTTTCAGATTTTCAACATTAATCTCTGGTATTTTTTCTCCTTTCACCAATTACAGATTAGCCGCCAACATGGACAATATTTTCAATTGCTCAATTTTGTTCAATTTTCTTTTATCAAGTTGTATAATTTGTTTAATTGGATTCGAAGTGACTGCAAATTTCACACTCGATATTTTAAAATTATCTGTTTTGCTCTGTGTTTCACTGTTTCAGGTTTTGTTGGTTTGCTATTCTGGACAAAAATTAATCAATTCCGTAAGTAGATAATTAAGATCATTAATACACCGTCAAGCATCGGCAACAAGAGTTCATTTTACAAAATCCCACTCACTATTCAATAGCGAACAGATAAGAATCCTATACAACACATACTTGCCTATCACAATTAAATCTTCCATCCACATCTGAAGTTATCTTTACTGGAATTTTCTTACTGACATATCTCTTTGCAGAGTACCCATGTAAGTGAAGCAGCATACTTTAATCCGTGGTACAATGGAAATGTATCTTATCAGAAAATGATTCTACTTATAATTGTTCGTGCTCAGAAATCTTCACAAATAACTGCTGCTGGTTTCTCTGTCCTTTCTCTGCAATCTTTCAGTAAAGTAAAAAAAACGAACAGTGGTAAACAGACTTTAAATAATTTGCTGTTTTTTCTGTAGGTGGTAAATACATCCTATCAATTTTTCGCTTTAATTAGAACAATGTACAATGAATGAATGGGGAATTCTTTTCAACCTCGTCCTCGGAATGAATATTTAAGATATGCTTCATGTAAAATGTTTGCTTAGAGAACAATTTATTACTATTTCACAGTAAAATGTTCAATAGCACTAAAATATCTTTTTTTGTTTTAAATAATAAAATCTTACGCACTTGTCTTGAATGTTTCTTGTTGGTCCCTGTGATGACCACACCCACGACAGAGCTGAGATTCAAGCCAGCCCCTGACTCAAGTTCTAAACGAATCCAGCCTAGAAGACTCCTTAGAATCATAAGAGTACCTTGCAGGACTTACTCTTAGCCCTGATGGAAGACTGGCAGGAGTCTTGAAAGAACTATCACTCCCAAGAGATCCCACGCTATGAGAGTCGACTCAGGTACTCACCCACGCCCGGAGACGTTCGAAGGGACGTATGGCGATCGGCAAGGTAGAAAAGCTATCACCACTTCCTAGGCGGAATCGTGTCGTTTTGGGAAGGACGAGGGAGGAAAGGAGGCAAAGAAGCCGCAGGGAAAAAAGAAAAAGGGAAAAAAGGAACAAAGAAATAAAAAAGAGGAAAAGAAAAAAACGGAAGAAAGAAATAAAATAAAGAAGAAAAAGGGCGGGTAGGCCCTTCTCTCAGATCCACACCCTCCTACCTACGATAATGGAAGGAACCTGGAGGCGGCACCATCTATCCTATGACACCGTCCTGACCGATGTTACTGGACGTCTCTCTTGTTGAAGATTATCCCCCCCCCACCACCGCACCTAAAAAGTTGCAAAGAAGCGAGGAGGAAGGGCAAAGCTTGTCTCGTACGATTTCATAATTAAATCTTTATTAATTTATTCAAACGTGGAAGAAGCTACAATTCCAAAATAAAAGTGTTCTAATCCTTAACACAAAAAATTTCCGAAAATCTTTCCATTATCTCAACGTGAAAGAAGCTACACTTCAACGTCAATGAACTGAATATAACTATTATGAAAATCTTCACAAAAAGGAGAATTTGGTATAATATAAGGAGGCGCTAAAGGCTCGGCTTTGATCCTTCAATTATTGTTCCAGGTTACAATAGAGTTCGAATGCACCCAGAGGGAGAGAAAAAAAAACGTGATTGTTTCTCTTTGGCTTCCAAAAAAAAAAAACAAAATCAATTATCTATGTATGCCAGTATCAGATCACCACAAGGGCGAATCCAAACCGAATCACAATCCATCATACAAACACATGGAGTTTGGCTACCTTAACTAAGGGGCCCTGAAAATTTCCTGCACTTGCTAATAGTTACAATTTGGTCGTGGTCAAAATGGCTGTAAGTTGGCCTGAGTGGGAAACTTTCAAAGTGAATACTTCATTTGTATTATATAAAAATTTAAAGATTTAAAAATAAAAAAAATATGTTAAGATTCTATTACCAAAAAGAAGGCCATCTGTAATAAAATTAAGTGCCAAGATGTGTCCTCCTCAATACTAATAATTTGCCTCTAAAGTAGATAGTTGACATGAGCCCCAAGCGCTACATAAATACTCGCAATGTACCTGGGTTACAAACTTGCACTGAATACTTTACAAAGGAAGGCTCACCTCAACACATTTGAAAAGCCTAATCGATTTCTGAGATTATATTTTGTCCCTGCGTTAACTCCTTAAATACTTCATGCCTTCACATGCTCATATTTCGAAAACTAACTAAACTCACTACTGCCAGTATAATAAAAAACAGTAACTTTAATTTTATGATAGATTACCTGGTTCAGTGACTATGCTGTAAAAATCGGTGGATATTCGCTGACGACGCTTCATTTTGGGCCATATAATTTAATTTTTGCGGCGAAATTAACGTTGCTCCTTTTTATCTCTACAGTGCCTCTTGTTGACGTGATAACGAGGATTTTTGTGCAGAGGTCCTGGGAACACATACAATCAGGATGTGCCAAAAATTTCCCTGTCGGAGGAGAGAGAATTAATCCAATAAACACGTTAATAGTCAGCAGGCGAGGAATAAACGATTTTCGATTACAGAAAAAAAACAGGGCTGCTTCTATTTGTGGCCATAAAACACTGCATGCACTGCCGCTTTGAATAAAAATGCTTTTGCCGCCTTTTTCCACCGACCGAACCACGAGTAGAAAAAAAAAATAAAAAAGACATGAAATGCGATATTCTAAACTGGGAGGCAGCTATTTCGGAAATTGGTTAATCAGCAACCGCCCAATTGACACTATAAATTTAGTAATGCAAAAAAGATTTTACCTAAAAAGAAACAACAGGAGTTGGCGTCTTGGCGAAGAGACTTTAGAAAAGATGATGAATGGTCCTCGAAATTTCCACCAGTCAAAACAATATTTAAAACTGTGCTATTTAATCTTCTAATTATACACACACACGCACTTAAAAACAAATAAATTTCTTTTATTCTGCCATTTCCCCGAAGTCCTCTTCCTCTTCGTTCCCAGCCACCGTTTCTTACGCGGATGTAGCTTGAGTAAACCCTAAAGGACTGGAATTGAGGGGTGGCTATTCTTTACTTGCTCCTTTTTATCTAAAACGCACAATTTACATTATTAATAACAGTGGCAGTATTTTTCTACCGCCGGATCCGACTTCAATCCTTCCAAATGCATTGCTCTACTTTATCTACGCAATCTACTTTATTCAAAACAAAGCAACTGTATTGCCGTTAACTTATTAACCGTAAATTTAACTTATTGTCCCTTAAATTTCCTTTTCATTACTAATTTTCCTATTGCCTTTGCCTAAATTATTTTGATCCAACAGTGTTCAATTATAAAAAAATGCTTCAGATGTTTCTTTGGTGCGAACAAGACTTAAGGATCAAAAAGGGCACAATCAGATTTTGGAAATGTTATCATCCCATTAAGGAAAAGCATGACTTCTTATAATTAAATCCAATGTAAAAATTCGTATTAGAAATTCAGCTGTTGTTTTGTCTTAAATCACGCTACAACCTATAAATCTAACTTTTCATTAAACTCTCTGAAATCTCTCCTAGTCACCTGGTAAACGGCGGACCGCAATTTCCTCCCGAAAATCCTCCAAATCTACCCGCCGAAAAAAATTCATAAATTCGACAAAACTCAAATCTAAACGAGATAAAAAAAAAAAGAAAGAAGGCATTATTCATTTTATGGTCATTTTATTCAAATATTAAAAATCGAACATGAACTCGATTTAAAACTTCATACGATGGGGATATTGTGTTGATCTCAGACTGAACATGCTTTTCAAATATTTGAAAAGGTATTTGGACTCTGGATGGCTTTTAACAGCTTTCAACACGGCACTGTCAACTTCCTTTTGGTCCTTCTTGCGCTGTTCGTTTGGAACAAATTTCTCTTTCTTCGAGGCGAATATATCACCCTCACCACCCTTCGACTTCTTCTTGTTAATTTTGCGACTGAAGTATTTATCATTAATATGTTCTGGTACATTATAGTCCTCCAAATTGATTCTTGTTTGGCATGCAATAACATACCGTTGAGAAATTCGCCGAAGAGGACAAGAATTCAAGGCGAATGGACCAGTCACAAGAAGCAGACCAGAAGGAAGTGCTTTCAATAGAACGACACGTTTGCCTTGATGTCGTCCAGCCAAGAGTATAAGAACACGTCCTGGCTTCAATGATCGACGAATGTAACGTGGATGACGGCTGAATGTTGATCGGGAGGGACGCTTCTGGACGCGAGCCTTTGTCGGATAGTTTGCCTTGGGCTTCTTCAGGAATACAACACGTTCCCCGCCATTATTCGGTCCACCAATTTTCTTAACTTTAGAAATTGGCTTCTTCTCCTTTTTCACGACCGGACGCTTAACTCCTTTTAAACGCCAGAGTGCTCTGCGCTTGTACATCTGCAATGAGAGGAAAGGCGACACCCCAATTAGTTGTGACATAAAAATTCCACTAAAATATATTTTTTTCTAATAATCAGTGGTATTGCAACACTTCTTTATTATTTTAACATAAGTACTGAATAAAATGAAAGAGTTATAGATGAAATAATCATAAACAAAATAAATTTACAAAATGATTTCCATGCCAGTGAATTGTCAAAACTTTCAACTAAAGAATTTTCACAAAACAATACTTTCACAGACCTGACTTTTAGAGTAACGCATTATTCCACCCCCTAGGTATTTATTTAGTGGGTGCTTATTTTTCTTCTTGGCCGCAGCATCGGGTTTTTTAACTTTTTCCGTAGGTGCCATTTTAATAAACACGTGTACACCACAAAGATTTTCGGTAAAAAGGATGGTTATGTGTGATTTAGTGTGAAGTTTGAACACAGTGCGGCGCTATAGATGACATTTATAGTCGCCATTTTATTGTCGAGCAGTTCTTGCAGTTTTATCCGTTTTTAGTGGATTCAGGTTCGAAATGGATTTTGGATTTTTAATTTTCTTTAATTTAATAAATTTACAAATTTAATAAATATTATAATAATGTGATAGTAGAGAAAATTCCAGTGGACGATAGTTTATTTTAGGTTCACAACCCAGTTTGGAACTAACCTGCGACTGCTGCCAACTAATTTGTCCCGAGTACAATGGTTCCGTTCCGTTCCTTCTCGGTGAGCTGTCATATATATGACGGAATTTTTGGTACGTATACGAAACGTAACGTAATGAAGAAGTTGTGAAAATTTCTATTTTTACGGAAAGTACGAAAAATATAAAACGTGCAAAGTGCTGTAGAATTCGTTATTTTACCGGTTTGTATTGAGAACGTGTTAACATGGACGACGAACAATTAATCGAGGAAGTGAAATTTTATCGAGAACTCTATGATAAATCCCATAAATTTTATATGGACATTAATAGGAAAGAAAAAATTTGGGCGATTATAAATAAAAAATTGAAATGTGGCGGTGAACAAAATAATGCTAAAAAAAGGTGGACTTATCTTCGGGATCGCTACGTTAGAGAAAGAAAAAGAAGAAATAAGTTATCAGGTTCGGCGGCAGAAGCGACAGAAGAATTTTCTCCATGGCATTTATTTCCCCAGTTAACTTTTCTCGATGATCATCTCAGGAAAAGAAGGTAAAAAAAGATTATGCCGACTTTAAATTACAAAAATATTAATAAAGAACGTTATTCACATTTCAAGAATGAGGAAAAATGTCGGACCGGAAGCAATTTTAGAGGAATTTTCATTGGAAACAAGTGGCGGCATATTATCTACAAATTCCATAATGGAAAGAAAGGAATTACTTGAAGATGCATATGAGACACAAACTTGCAATCCTCTGCCATCAACATCGCCCAGTTTAAATTCAGAAGGAAATAAAAGCGTATTGAAAAGGCGGCAAAGCAGTGAAGCCAGCGAAGTTGATAAATTATTTATACAAAATCTTCAGACAATATCGGAAAATATTAATAATACTCAGTATCAGGATGAAGATGATTTATTTCTTGCTTCAATTAGAATAAAAATGGAGAAAATGAGCGAACAAGAAAAGTCCAACTTCAGAATTGAAATTCTTACGAAGGCAGAGGAGGCCGTGCACAGAAGTAATATATTTTAGATAATAGTTCAATTTAAGGAATATACACTTGATTTTATATACGGTACAGTATATTTTTCTAAGGTATTTCTAGTTAGTAAGAAAAATTCATGAGAAGAGAATGTTAATCCTCAATTTCTGAGACGGAACCCTAATTCTGACAGCCTTTAATATGAACTGTTTACGTTTTTCCCTTAATTATTACTATTTTTCCAAGTAAATACGTTTTAAAGTAAGATTTTTGTATGAAAAAGATTCCAGTCTACTCCTAGCTGTTTCACACTTGCTCCTTTTTACGCCAAATCTTTTGAACTTGACCAAAAGTTCTACCCGCTGTCGGCAAACGTTGTGACCGCAGAATTTGTATTAAAAATCCACCAGCGCATTAAGGGAGGGGGGCATGAATAGTCACATTATTTTTATTTTATACACTGGGATTCCCAGTAACCAAACCCCATCCAGATGATTTTTCTATTGCACCTCGATCTGCTTCATTTTCCGTCCATGTAAGAAGCTCAAGGCCGCTCCTATCTGTGTTTTAGATACAGAAATCGTAAAAGGCGATTTGAATTGCACACCTCTAGTAGTCTTCTCTGGCTTCTTTGGCATTACATCAAAAAAGGCTTTCGCCTGGAGTTTATGCAGCCGCTTCTCTGTTATAAGTTCCTGCTTTTTAGAAAGCAGGAGAGCCAAAATCGATGATAAAACTCTGTTTTGAAAATTTCAATTCCAAAGTACTTAAATCCACGTCCAAGTAACTCCTTTTAGACTTTTTGCAATTGGGATGCCTCCTATTCAAAGAGAAGATTGCTTTTCTGCTGCATTCCCTTTAGTTTTTCCACTGAGATGTGGTCTATCGAAAGAACAGAACTACAGTCTTGACTTTCATCGATTCTTTCCTTATTTTGGGCGCAAATGTAGCCCAGGATTGTCTATGTCGGTATACATTGACTGCTGCCAACAAGGACTTTGGAATGGGGAATTTTATTATCCTCTAGCAACCTCAAATCCACTCCCTTCCTTGGCTTGATCTCATCCACTTTTGACTTCAGCCACTCCACTGTTTTGATCTTCGCAGATGAAGGTGATCCATACCCACCTGATGATGGAGCCCTTATTTTTCAATATCTTCCTGGATAATGCTTCCTTTAGAGCCTCTACCTGTTGCTTCTCCGGGAAGTTGGTTGCCCGTCCTGATACATTTGAAGGCATCTTTATATGATGCTCCGGAACGGTGAATAATCCTTGAAATATCAATCGCCACCCGGGATAAAATAAAAAAAAAAAAAACACTGATTGCAACATGCTATAAATGAATATAATTTAAATTAATCAACTTTAGATGTCTATAAGTTAATTTTAAAGATATCTCCTTGCAAGGACTTACAACACAAACATTAGGACTAGAATAACGGTCCATCACTTTAAGTGAAGACAATAAGAAGGAATTGTTTTACTGGAAAATGGCCTAATACTGTGAGTTTCAGGGCAACAATTGGGGAATCATTTAAATTCGTGCGGGAAAATTCGATGGCTCATAAATTGCGAACGCCCATGTCCAATTCTAAACAAGTCCCAGCGAATAGAGCAACTTCCTTCTACCTTCAAGATACCACATAGCTTCGTGGTATGTACGTGGAACAACTTGTGCTACTGGTTCAAAATCCGAGAACGTGTAATAGAACGTATTAGTGGTGTACTGTTCCCCAGAGGATGGATCAAATATATCAGCAACAGTTATCAATTGAATATAATTTAATTCGGTGTACACAACGTGTGCAGTCATCTGAATAAAACTCGAAACCTCTACAGGTTTTTGGAAGCTGATATCGCAGATATGCTCCAATTTGGGTCTGTGTTTACAGAACATATATGCACAAGCCCAACTCACTTCGAGTGCATTTCTCATTAGAAAACCACCGAAAACTTTATTGTGAGCATTACGATGCTCCGGATGCGAGAAAATCACATTAGACAAACGACTATCCTCCATCCAACGGGAATTCCGTGGCAGAATTCGTTTATTTAACGACTGATGATCCGATTTAATGGTTTTAATAAATAAATCATGAATAATTCTCTGTTCATGATCGCTTGGTTCTGCTTTGAGTAGAGATTCATTTTGAACCTTTTTCCTTCGGGCTTTTCGTTCTTCTCCCCCGGCAAAAATCCTTTCCTCTTCCGGATCAGCCGGTTTCAATGGATTTACTGGAGCCGCTTTTGTATTCGTTGCATTTCTAGCAGCCATCAAGAATACGGCACGTGTAATTTTTTGCCATTGGCCGTTATGCATTTGTTCCAGCCAAACCACTATTTCTATGGATGAACGACCCACCCAACTGACATGACCCAACAAACGAATATCCTGATCCTGTCTGGGGATTACATCCGTAAAATCTACCTTGTCAACAAGAATAGTCACAAATGTATAAGGAAGCGGGATGTTCGGATCGAAATTGTTAATTTTCAGATGTTGATGACAAACCCACACTGCAAAAATTTAATATTGGATTAGAAAATGCGGTGATCTGAACGGATGTTTCATTTACCTGCAAACAAATCCATGTCTTCCATTAATCTCCCTAGTCGGACATGCCCTAGAAATGTTACATATTTGTCTTTCAAAGAGTTATCACTGCTCAGAGGAATTATTGCAGATGTGAATGAATCGGCCATAGATCTCGGAGGTAAATCTTCCAATCCTGGTTCATATTTCATCAAATGTTCACGTGAACGTGGTAGTGGACTGTAATCCATTTTAAGGCCTAATCTCTCCATGATCTTTAGTTTCACTGAAGAAAACAAGAAAAAAACCATTGGAACCTTCCCCGAAGAAATGTAAACTACAAATGATGATGTAATGACTGATTAAAGTCCATTATAAGCTGCTCTATTATGCCACAACCAGAGCAAAATCAAAAGAATACATTATGAAATGCAAATGAAACGTGGGAAGATGTTATAGTGATATTGAAATTCAAGGATATCAGTTCTTGAAGTTACCATCAGCCATTGTACTGGGTTCCCCCTCTAAATTTCGGTCAATATGTATAAAATATCGTTTGAACCTGAAAGGAAATCGTATAGAATTGTAGGAAATCACAAATAGTCTAAATATACTTACATTTTACTTGGAGTAAAAGACTTTTCATTTGGAAAAATCTCTCTCCTGCACAAAGTACTACTTCCACGTAAAATATGTTTTAAAACTAGGCGCGCGGACATTTTCTTCTTTTGCTGTTGTTTCAAACTTCGTCAATAACCTTACTACGATTTTAAAACTCTTACTTATTTTTTCTAAGGGCTTTAAATTCGTTAAAATGTCGAAAAATTTTCAGAAGACAAGTTTCCAAGTGAATGACATTTGATGTGTCATCCTTGACTTTAAAAATGCCCCACACGCCACCCCCCTTTCAAATTGAAACAGCTGATAAGCCTTTCAAAGATAAGCCGGCATTTTTAGAAATGTAAATTTTTCTCAAATAATTGATTAATTATTTCATTATTATAAAAACTGAAAATAATTTACCATATATATTTGAAATTAAACTCCAATTATTCATTGGATTAGATTATTTTTCTACACATTTTTAAAATTTCAAAAAAAAAATCATTATAAATGTTTCGTTCAAACGAAAATTCCCGCCCGAGATATGTTTAACGAAAACTCGTATCAAGAGGAAGATAACGACGAACAGAAGCTTAGTAGATTTCTACGATTTTGCGGCAAAAAGCCAACAAAAAAAAGTGAGAGGTGGCGTTATTGTAAAAATTCTCATATACTAGTGATTGATTCTCGTGCTAAATATTAAATAACAATGGAAGATGATCTACCGTATAAGGCTGAATACGCGAAAAGTGGTAGAGCAAATTGCAAAGGATGTAAAACGCCAATTGGTCAAGGCACTTTGCGGCTTGCCGTGATGGTTCAGGTAGAATTGTGAAATTCATTTTTTGTTTACAATTTCAGTCGAATATTTTTGATTATTTTCATAAATTTGGATAGTAGGGATTTTGTACGTGTTGCAGTACGTAAATATGTGGAGGTTTTCCGGGCAACGAGAGCCATGGAATTCTTATAATTTCAGGTAGACGGGGAGCATCTTGCTAACCTTGCTTAATTTAGGAATTGATAAACTTAAATCCAGAAAAAAACTTGTTTTGATTTATGCAAATGTTTGGAAGTTGTGTGTGAGATGAAAGAATTCATCAGCAATAAAATTAGGGGTTTTGTTTTCTGTACACCGGTAGAATTAATTTTGTTCAGTTTTCCTTTTGATTTTTTGTAACAGAATTCATTTTAAATTAAATGTAGTTTATTTAAAATTTTATTCTCTAGAAAAATGTCAGCTAAATGCGTCGTAAAATGCGCAAAAAATCGATTTCATTTCTAAGGGTGCTTCCAGAATAGAGAATGGCTGGTCGTTTGTTTGTCCACTTTGTGTTGTTATTGTTTTTGCTGGATATACAACAACAAATGCACGAATGAAGCAGCTACCAGCGGCTGTCCATACTCCGGTTGTCCAAGTACCCTAAAGCTGGCTATTCCCGATGAAACATGCTGATCAGCTTGGTTGAGCTTAAGACCGGCCACACACTACGAACTTTTGCTCCAGATTTATCTGATCGTTCCAAGAACAATCGGGTAAATCTGAAGGGTATGGGCAAAATCTATTGGCCAAATCTAGGACAAAGGATTTCTAGCTAGTCTTGAAAATTTACCCAAATCGTTGCAAGACTAAAGCAAAAAACTGAAGTGTCTGGGAGTTTCGTGTCTTGTTCCTTCAGTTTTATTATTGTTTCCTACCAACAAAAAGTCCGATCCATGTTTTTTTTTTGCCAAGCAAAACTGGAAACAAAGTTTAGAGTGTGTGGACAGCATCGGGGAAATCTAAAAACTGCTCCCGATCGATTAAATCTGAAGAAAAAGTCCATACACACGCACTACAGACTGTTTTCAGTTTTGCGCGACAAAAAAAAGTGGATTGGACTTTTTGTTGGTACGAAACAATGACAAAACTGAAAAAATAAGGCACGAAGCTCCCACAGACTTTGGTTTTTTATTCCAGACTTGCAACGATTCGGGTAAAATTTGTAAGACTAGCTAGAAATCCTTTGTTCCAAGACTTAACCGACAGATTTTGTCCACACAGCTCCTTAGGCAGACCGTGAATGCTTTTTCTCTACTTTTGGCCCAGCGATGCCTCGCCTGAGAGCTGTAGACTGTGAGGTATTTATTGCTTGCAGTACAGAGTGAGGAGGAAGACGGAAGGTCTCAGTCGAAGTATCGATGGACAAAAATTCGTGAAAACGCGTTCACTGTTTGCCTTAGGAGCTCAATAGTTTTTCTGTTATTGCTTGGTCAGTGGTACTGTCTTTTTCAGACGGAAACTGGTAATTCATAATGTCAAGGCCACAATCGTTTAATATAGTTTTTAAATTCCGATTTACATCCTTGCAATGGTGTGAATTTCAGAGTTTGATCCTTCGATAAAATTGAACTCAGAACGCCTACATTTCAGGAACTATTTACCCAAGAAGAGCAGGTTGAATGGCAGCATTTGGAAATATGTAATGTCATATAGCGCATTTTTATTTTGAAATAGATAAAATTTCCAAAGTACTTTGAAATGGATACAGTTTTGCAATTTTTGCGTTCATCAATACTAAGATCATTTTCAATAATTCCTTACAGTCATCATTTTTTGATGGAAAACAGCCAAATTGGTTTCATGAGGATTGTTTCTTCAAAAAGCAACGTCCACAGACAGAGGGTGACATAGGGAATTTTCAAAATCTTCGGTATGAAGATCAGAAAAAGATTCGTGAAAAAATAGGTTCTTAACCACATCCACCTACGTCCGTTCGATAAATAAAACTTAACATCTTTTTGTAGCTGAGATAAGTTCTGGTGTGATTGTTCCAACAAAAGGAAAAGGTAAAAAACGTGGCAAGGACGAATCAGCAATACTAAAGGATTTTGGTATTGAGTATTCAAAATCTGGTCGAGCAGTTTGTCGTGGTTGCGAACTGAAAATCTTAAAAGGTGAAGTTCGGATAAAAAAGGTTGTCT
>QYTT01087651.1:0-13284 GCA_006980735.1 Dasypogon diadema | reverse complement strand
CTCCTTTCACATATTTTCCTAAATGAGTTTAAGTGTGAAATGTGGCTCATACATTCGGTGCAAATTTGCTGCGGCAATCCATCATCCTTAACTACCTGGGAAAATTAAAGAGGTTACAAAATCAGGTGTAAATAAGGCTCTTGTGTTACCTCTAAATTCATAAAATTTAGTTCCTCCGCTATTTGAATTGCTGGGATTTCGCTATCCGATAATTCAACTTCGAAAACAGGAATCAACATTTCTGATTCGACGGTGCGAGAACACGTCCTGCAAGTTAGCTCTAAACTGAATACGTTTCTCGTTTCAACTTCTTTATTATCCATTTTGTTCGAGGTAAGTAAAAATCGTAAAATCCTTTTCGTTTAACGTCTAATTCCTTTCAAGTACCGAACTTCCGGATTCTACATCACTACATTATCTGTCACTTCCGACTTCCATTTATATGATGTTCGGAATGTTTCTCCAAACTAAATTCCAAACACACAGCAAACAAAGTACTTCTTCTTGTTCTTCTTAAAGAGTGACAAAAGGCAAAGTCCATTAACACGAAACGTCACCCCCTCTAGACATTTTCTCTAAACCTTACACTTACAATTCCATCTCCTTAAACCTTACAATTTAGACTAATGTTTTCTTCAATCGGCCTGCAAAATAGTAAATTCTAATGTGCGCCAGGTGGCGTTTATAACTGTTTTGTGTAACGGGACTTACTTTTGCTCTGCGTTTCCAATAAAGGACAAAGACAAAGAAGTGTTTGTTAGTTAAAAGAATTTCGGTTTTTATCCGCTCTAAGAAGTGATTTTAATTTAACTAAGCATTATTTTCGTGTTGATAAAGTGTTCAAAAGCCAGTGTCAGTGGATATACTTCTTGCAAAAACGAAAGTAATCGTGGAAAATGTGGAAACTTGAAAGTGGCTTTGAATTTCAAGTGAGTGGCTTAATATAAAAAAGCAGCTTGTATTACAATTCGACTGAAATGATAACAAAACAGTTTTACTTCCGCTGATTTTGAAAATACTGATTTACATGTCAAAGTCGAATTGTTATTCAAGTTTTAAAAGTTTCAGACTGTTTTTTTTAATTTAAAGTCCTGGGCTTAGAAATCCGCCATATTTGTAGCGGAAACAAGTTCTGTGTAATGTGCCCAGAACATTTGTCAAACAAAGTTAATTATCCTTTGGAATGAAACTCTATTTCTTTATAAAATTTTATACCGGTTTTTCAGAAAACCATGAGTAATATTTGTCTACACATCTTAGAAATTATATTTATTCTCTTGGCCTTCTCGTCTACTTTCGTATGGTCCACTTTTCTCGCAGGCCAAGGCAAAACTATTCCACCAGATGTCTCATGTAATAATTTCAGGTTGTTTTTAAATTGTTACAACGGTCTTTGAAGAAATGGAGCGGACAGCCTCAATAAAAGCTGGTATAACCTGTAGTAACCGCTTCAAAAATTCGGATTATATTAATTATATTGTTCTATTTCTATCAAATCGATTTTCAAAAAAATATTTCCATGCGTAGTTCTGATAACAATTTCAGGGTAAAGCGAATGGGGCAAAAATAGGGCACAGGTACCAAGATGGATATAGCTCTGTAACAGGGACCCTGGATCCACAAAAGTAGGCAGAAGAGGGTACTACAATCAGAGCATGTGTTATAATGGGATATGAGATGGAGACTGGTCTTATTACCACATTTGTCTACGCTGAACCTCGCAGCGGACAGGGTGGGTATGGGAAGTGGCGCTATTGCTTCTGCACAATTAGATCTTGATTGTTTAAAACCGTTCAATTCAAAGAAGCTGAAGGATTTTGTGCGTTAGGAGGAGAAGGAAGACACTGGATTTTTTGATCAGTCACAGAATTATTGGTGGAATATTGATCCAGGGGGAGAGAGAGGACGAAACTTATAAGAATTCCTCAGAACACAGTCCATAGAAGGGCCAGAGCTAGGGCGGGTGCCCGGTGAGTACCAGGACCTCCTTGTAACAGCGATTGGTCTCTTTGAAGATCAGGCAATGGGAACCGCAGGCAACTTGGCAACCTAATGCTGGTCAGAATCGGGAGACGTATCCTATGTTGCAGATTCAGGACAGCGCAACCTCAAAAGTAACATCGTCTACAAGGAGGGAGGTCGCTTTAATCCTGCAAGACCCTCCGCCCGATGCAATCTGGGGCAAGCGAAAAAATCTGCAACCAGGTAATATAAAGCGGAAGAGAAAAGGGAGAGATACCTGTAGATGCCTCCAGGAAGACACAAAAATACTGCCTCCATGACGGATGGATAATGGGATTCGCGGCAACTTGATATCAGGTATGGGGATCCTGGAGGATGATATATGTAGACTGAGTGTGAAAGATTCTGACACGGCAGAGAACATTGCATGCGACTATCTGACTTTGGTGAGCAGGAGGGCTGTTATCACATTCTGCTCCTCGGGGAATCCCTACAACGATAATTACATTGGTCTTATATTAAAGTTGGATTGGATTTTTATAAAAGCCGCAGTCGAGATTAGCTGGTAGGGTTTGTCAGCCAGTATAACCTCGAGTATTCTTTGGTCTTTCATCTTGAATACGTGAAACTAAGCCGGATTTATAATTTGGGTCAAGTTTTAGTCAGCTTTGCTTTTATCAATCTGCATGAAAAGCAATTTTTCATTGCGATGCTAAGGAAAGGTCCTTAAATAATGGGAAAAAATTCCCAAATCGAGTTGCTTTTTATAAATCCTGTCAAAATGTCTATCAGTCAAGCCTGGTAATAGCATTGAGTTACGTAACCTGATGAGGTTACATTTGGCTCCTTAGTCTATAAAAAAACTCACTGATCCCTCCTCCTTCTGTGAACACTAATGCTATTCATAAATCAATTTCACACACAAAAGGTACCATCCACACAATTGAATACTCTTCGCCTCTTGGTAATGGCTCAGTACAAAAGAAGCATTCATCTATCAATTGACCGCCATATGTGAGGAGCGGCGAATGCTAGACTTGTGCAACTTTTGAATTACAAAGCAATTTCCCTCCGATGTTGGTAATAAATTCGGGCGTCTCCCGCGTCCCCCGCCCTGCCCCCAAAGGATGATAATATTCCTTGCCGTCTTCAGAGAAAATGCCATGGATAGGTTTGCTTCTATAGCAGTACTCCGTTATGGTTTCTGAATTTCGAGTGGAGCTAAAACTGCAATGATAAATATTTCATTTACGGCCGCAAAATGCAAAACACAACCAAGTTTGCAGGAACTTTCAAAGCTTCGGAAAATAGTGTACAGATCTGTGGTTCCAGTTCATCCCTCTATGGTCCAGACATGATTACGCAAGGCAATCAGGATAAAGTGAACAAAGGTATCCTATTGCACTCCAACAGTGAAAAGAAAACTCCGAGAACGACGATACTACACAAATATTTATGGGTGGTGACTACTACCACACTTAAGCATGTTGCTGGGAATAGATTATCGGATGTTGCAAGTGAAACTTTAACCAGGATAACCAGAATGCCTGCATGATATCTGAATTGTGTATCTGTAACTTAAATGCCATCTTCCGGATACTCTTCACAGCCTGAGTGTGGATACCAGAGTTAGAAGTTAATTATAATAATTAGTGCCTGTGGAGAGCGTAATGTCGACGGGACATCGGGACATTGAGACACCCCGAAGTAGACAATTACGAAGGTGACGGTGTCTATTTGAATTTCGTAATTTCTGTTCCATCCTATCAACAGTACAAGAGAACTCATGGTCTAGTCTGAGGGTTTTGATGAGAAACAGAAACTCGTTGCAGAACTCGTGCGGTCAAGGATTTAACTTATTTCGAGAGAATGCCTTCGGGTAGACGCAGACAGGAGCATGTTAATGAAACATCAAAGAATCGACTTTCATGGGATAATTCTCCATGAGGAATTTTCTCTTAGGAATTCATTTGCAGTTTATTAGTTTCGTAAAATTCATTAGAACTTGGAAATTGATCTAGAAAGGTAATTGCTTCGGTATTTCAATGAAATCATCGATTTTGATGCTTTTGAAACTTTGATGGCCTAGTCTGAAATTGTGTGAAATTTGTGAAATTTGCAATGATACTAATTCACTCTTGAATTTTTTTTTGCTCATATTTATTTTAATTAGCGATTATGCGGAGCTATAGGATGAGATGCAAGGGATATTACTGTTTAATGATGTACCAGAAATAGTACTATATATATATATACTTAGATAAATTACATCCAGAAGCAATCATCGACAAGGAAGGTTCACCGAGTTACAAATAGACAGCTGTGAATTTTTTAAATAGGATCACGAAACTGGTCTGGACTGGAGGCTCTAAGTGGATAGTTGGGAAAATCACTTTCTAGGCTAGACCGGTCTCTTACAGTGTAGAAACAGATTTAGAGGCACAGTTACGATATCATGCAGATCAGTTAAGAAGTTGACTAGATGATTCTTCATTTTATTGTGACAGTTTAGAAGCCGGTATACCATTGGAGTTTTTTTTTCACGAGGGTTTCCTGAACTCAGGCCATTGTTCCTCCACCCGAGGATATTAATTAGGTGGGACGGAGTTTATTACTGATTCAGCCACCCAGTCGACTTTGTGAAAGTCAGGATCCGCTCCCACTTCCTTCCACCTGCATGATGCAGTTCTTTCATGAATTGGTGTCCTAGTTATCTAAATCTTTTCGCCGAGAGTGCCGGGCAGTGGCGCAGAAAGTGTGTCACCGTTCCTGCCTCCTTCCCGCATCCCCTACAGTCAGGATTTTTTGAGCGATCGATCCTGTGTTGGTGTGGCTTTAGGAAACTATGAACATTGGAGTTACCAATCCCTAATTAATCGTCAGATATGGCAGGATCGAAACATCGAACTCATGCCAATGTAGAGATTTCTGTACTCGATCAGGGACAAACACTTCTACGCTCTTAACGCTCAAGTCTTAATCGGATCGACAGTCTCAACTGGGCGTTAATAATTGGTAATACTGACTAATATTAAACAACTTCTATTTGAAGAATTCCGAGCAAAAATATTATAGAATACGAACGACGGTAAATCCAATTTGAATAGAATATTTTAGATAGCTGTAGCCATGAGAAATGCACACGTTCATCGCTGTGGACCCGAAAATAATTTCCTACACACACATTGAAGTAATGATTATTAATTATTATGCAAATATGGTAATATATTCGCGCTTTAAAACGCTAAGTAGTAAGACAGATGCTAAAATTTTTCCCAGGAATTCTGGCTCGTATTAAAATGCCAGTCGTTTTAAGCATCAGGATAAGGAAAACACGTGCCCAACAAAGGAGCAAATCCTTAGCATGCTTGTAAAGCAGAACAACGTCAGATATCTTGTTAGAATGCTCAAAGTCGCATGAATACCAAATTTCGCAATCGTCTGTGCTGTATAAGTCCTCACCTCGCACTCATATCCGCAAATACACGTCCTTCTTACAATATGAAAAGATAAACAACAACTTCATTGCAGGTGAGGAATAGACACGTCCTGATGCCGCCTCCATCAACATTATCGTAACACTGGCAACAAACAAACCATTGAACCTAACAAATCCGCTCCATCCGGTGGAGGAAAGGGAGTTTACAACGGATTTTTTATGCATAGAATGACGCTGAATACATTTTCAATTTGTTTACCGGGTGCCAGGAATATGAGCAGCAGATCCATCGATAGGGAATTATCATAATCCCGGCATGACACAGTTCTTCTTGCCACAATACTCTTTCGGTGCAGAGCCAGAGACGACTTAAGCAAGTTGGATGTTTTTGAAAGAACTCCTTTTGGTAACTGGTACTCCCTTCATATACCTACCACTATCGGTGGGAAATCCTGCTTCCGGGATGACATGTGTTCAAGATTGGGCGCAAAGAGTTTCCAGGAATATTCATGATACACAGCCACCGTGTGTACCACAGCTAAAGGCAAAAGTAAAATTCTGTTGCTCGTTTCCATGATACAAACACGGAAGAAAGGATCCTCTTATGGCGTAAAAAGATGAAAACGATGACTCATGAGAAATTTATGGAAGGTTCACATAGTTGATGCATTTTTTAAATTAACATGGAACATTTGGATGTACAAGGGTCGTATATGCATCCAATTCAATTCCAGAAGCTGGAGTTCTCCCAGGGGTCGATAGCGATAGCTGGGCACTAAGTTAATAATTATCCTTCCAAAAGTAGAAGCTTATCAAAAATGGTATATAGCCCTGCAAGTGCCCAAATCTGGGCACCAAGTAACCAAAGCAATCTCAGTAGTGTAGATGTAGAGGACTGCGGTCTGTTCCTGCTGTGTACCCAACAAACGATTCTGATTCTGTTTTTCATTAATGGCTCGGCACATTGCCAAGTGAAATAGAAACTGAAATGAAAACTCTTCGTGGACTAGAACTAGGCTAATGGTGAAACTGGTTCCAGCCACTAGAGTATCATACTCGTGGCTGTCTGCAGAGGCGGCAGTACAGCACTATCAGTGACTACCCCACTTTGTTCAAGGTACCTTAATAGTGTGCTATAGTCAAAAGGTGCATGAGACAGAATCATACTTTACACACATGTGGAATTGCATGCAACTGTATTTTGAGGATTGCATTTTCTATCAAAAAACAGGATGAAAAGATTTCTCATTGCAGGAAGAGAGGGATTGCGGCACCGCAGGAGCTGCAAAAGTATTGAAAAGCAATTTATAAAAATGAAATGCCCACTATTTTGGCCATCATTAAGTACATAAAAAGATTCTATGTTTATTGATCGATGCAATAATAATTTGTATAATACCTTGGTTAAAGGTCAGGTATTTTTTTGTTAATAAATTAAGCGAGGAGTTTTCGCATGCCTCAGGGTGGTAGCGCCCGTAGAGACAAGGTTGATGGAGGAGCCTGGCACGACAGATAACAGAAACTGGCAGAGCGGCGTCCGTCCGTCGCAGAAGAATTTCTCTAGCAATGAAGGGCATAGAAGTAACAGAAATTGGTTGAGCGTCCGCAAAGACAATACTGATGGAGGAGCTGGACGCAGCAGCAACAGACACATCAATAGTAGAGCCAATCCCAGCATTGGAGGGCACAAAGGTGATAGGTGGCGGCCGGGTAATGCCGTCACGATCGGTCGATGTAGGACCAGGTTCTCGCCGATGTTTTCGATGGAGATATGGGTAGGAGAATGATGCTCTGTCAGTAAGGCCCTCTCTGAACCCTTTCCTGTCCTTCTTACCATTTTCCTTCCTCTCTCTCCTTTCCATCCCTTCTCACTAGGCATGATTTGTTTTTTCTATGGGCTGAGAATGAGGAGCAGATTTATCCCGGAACCCATTTCACACTCACTGCAATGCTAGTCCACCAGCATGTCACTGGCCCTCTCTACTTATAGGGTTTTTTGCGATTAGCTTCCGCAGGATATCTCACTGCCGATTCTCGATCTCCTTTAGGGCGAGGCCTCCTCATATAATGTATACAAAAAGCGTTAATCTGTTGATCTTGAGTAGGCCTCCTAAAAAGGTCTGGATGGTCGAGGTAACCAAAGGCTCCCACAGACTTTAATTACTTTAAACTTTAAAAAATATTATAACTTCAATCTCCATTCAAATAAGTAACGAGTAAATCAATCAATCCCCAGAAATTTCAAATCAGTCCGTACAATGCGAATGGGTATAAAGCCTACTTGTCTGACTATCAAATATACCAAAGAGCACAGCATTTTAAATAACAACCCTATCCACTTTATAAATTGCATATCAAAACTGTGATTAATTAGTGAAAAGGAGACTTTTTCATAGGTACTTTTGCAGCTCTTTGTTTCCTCAGTGGAAATTGAAATCCTGCCCATGATATTGGGAATTTTAAAATAACCAAAATATAATATTTCACATGCCGGGGAATTCGTATGATGTAAATGAAGAGCACAAAAGGGTTCTGTACACAAAAATTTTCATTAAATTCACTTCCTGCCAATAAATCTTCCATTCATCCCAATTACGTAAAATGCAAATTCCAGGCTTCGGTGTATTAACAAAAACGAATTAACAATTTGCTGGAATTTACTGCCTCAAAGTTCCCAAAATCAAGATTGGAATGGGCTCGGTAGTCGTAGTATCCTCTTAATTTGTCATAAATCCAAATTCAGAAGCCTTTCACATGCTGTGCGAATCCTTTGCCAAATGAGTATTGATCGAGGTGCACAGGAATCTAGGACGTATCAGTGGAGTATGCCTTGGAGCCCTATTTCGAATCGTCTACCTCAAAAAGCATTGTTCAGTGCTGGCAGGTTAATTTTGTCGAACGCTGTTGCAAGTGCTGCAGTTTTAGTCACAGTTTAATGAGTTTTTAGAAATGGAACTTCTCAGGTGTTTAATTGGGCGATTGCAGGTGCTCCTTTTAAGCGAAGACATCCAAACGAGTCAAGGATACGATAAATTCAGCTTGCTGCTCTGTTCTTTGTACACCCAGGACTCCATAAAAGCAGTACAGCAGTTTTACTAAAGTCCTAACAGACGTTACAGCTAGGAGCCAGCTCAAAAGTAACGACGTAAATCCCATATTTAAACTCATGTCAAAGTCTCCCAATGGGGAATCAATCAGCAGAGTAATCTTCATTATCATTCAATATTTTCTTTCATCCATCAAAGGACCCCAGCATTCGACAGATATGAGTCGGATGCGACGTGAAACCGTGGAGCCAGAAGGAGCAGCACTCATACCGGCGAGCGGCTGGATCAAGGAACGAGACTAAACCATGCGAACGAATGACTGACTTTACAGATGGATGGATGGCCCGAAAAGTTGAAGACTGTTTTCCTCTCCAATTTATCTCATGAAAATCAATGAAAACATCCGGAGTGTTCTGGGGGCGATATCTTTTTCGAGACGAATTACGTAATTGTTATTGATGTTTTCCATCGCCGGAATGATTGATACCATCCAGTTCCGACCAAGTGACAACCAGCGGTTAATTCCCTTGTTTTTCTCTCCCCCAACAGTAAAGTGCTCCAATATTCCTGGATATTTTGCTAAATTAAAAGCTCATTACGACGGATTCGTCAACGTTTTCTCCTCCTCTTTTTACAACTTCATTTTCACTCCTGACTGCATGCGAAATATCGATAGCATTTTAAATTGTAAACGTGACAATCGACTCTCGGGGGTTGCTCCAATGAACCCGCTGACTTTTACAGGAAATTTAAACTGACAACTTTTCCACATATCCTCGCAAATTACTTTTGAAAAGTGCGTTTCTTTTGGAAAATGACTAGCGTTGTTGATTTCCGTGACTTTTATGTTGATTACTACTTTGAATACTATGAGAAACTGATAAAAGGGTATACTTCCTGATACAATGCTATAAAAAAGTAATATCCTAGTAGGAAATGGCGCCATTGATATACATGGTAATGAATAGTTTCTTCAAAGAATAACAAAAGACGTTAAGCATCAATGACATGGTAATGCAAAGAGTAATGTAACAGAGAAAGTTAATGACAGTGTAATATTCTTAGAAGATATCTACAATAATATCTTTTCAAATACAAATTCTAATTAGGAAAGAAATGGCTTAGTTGTCGGACCTGCCGGTACCAAAAGGTTCGTTCGAGAAATATCGAAGTAGGTAAACCGCTGCCTTCGGGTCCTTTTTCGTTCCTCTGCCCAGAGTCGTGTTAACTGTTTTTATCTGTATAATGTTGTCCCGTAGGGCAGTCTATGAAAACCATCCTTCTACTCTGTCATCTCAGTATCATGCATGTATCATCCTCCAGGATCCCACTCTTTACAAATGATATCCACAGCTTCCGTGTCCTTCCGTGGCACCTAATTATTTCCGTAGCGATCCACGCACTTCTGCCTAATATCTGTACTGACTTGCTTCTCGGGAGGATATCAGAAGGTCAATTCTTTTCTCCCCCGGCGGTACGAATACAACGGAAACCGGACCAGTACGTGGACAATGAAACGTCACTTTCCTTTCCGCCCACGGTAATAACACCCTCAAATACAATAGATAGAGCGGCACATATTGTATTAAGACCTGGGAAGGCATATTAGCTAGGATATCTTTTTTGTATTATTATTGCCCCATTTCTTTGCCCAATACAACGCGGATAACTCTTCTAAAGGACACAGTCATCGACTAAACCAAAACCAAAGACAAGAGGGTGCTATGATTTTTTGATTTAATGCACTGCAATCTTTGCCTCACTAATTAAAATAGACTAGATTTACAGTGATCAGAGTAAATTGAATTTTACACTGAACTCTGAACGAAACACCCCTTGATAGGGGAGAGAACATAAAAACTCATAGAATAAAGACCTACATCAATTTATAGACGAGAGTTTTGGTTTCCTCGTTTGTACAGTAGCAAAAAAAAAAACTTTTATGGAATTAGTTGCACAAATATCACGTGAACAGAGTCCTGACATTATTTATATTCCTGAGGCGATACGTGTGGAGCTGGGGTAGAACAGCAGACTTTGGTCATTTTAAAATATGCAGAACACAGGGTATATCAAAAAATTCTTTTGCTTTTTATGCATGCTCATATGCAAATTTATTTCCTATACGTGCGTGCATATGCAAACAATGATTTGTACATTTTTTTGTATTATTCATTTTAAAATTGAATCCGTTTAGTTCGTGAGCACTAGGAGCTGATAGTAGTTCTATGTGTGCGTGCATAGAGTGCCTGTCTTATATCTACATGTCCATGCATCCTGAAAAAATTTCTGAGCGGCTTTGTTGCCACCGAGGAAAGTGTTTGCTGGAGAAACCAATACAAATTAAGTACAAGTTACACGTTCGTGTTGAGACAGGCGAAGCGAATGGCACCTGATATCATCCCACCTGATTGGAAAAGGACACTTGGGAGTTTCCCTTAGCAAACAAAATAAATTTGAAAGACTTTCCACTGATCTGATTTCTTTTTCCTAGAATCTAAACACACACCCATTCCCCCTCAAATTAGCTTGAATTTGTTCTGGGCACTTGTAAGGCAATTTCACGGAAAAGACCCAATTCTCATGAAATGATATCACCCCTAAAAGTTTAATCGCTCTGTTTTGACCAAATTAAGATTCTAGCGTGAGCCCTATTTCCCATTTGTGAGGGGAACACAGAAGTTTCCAAGACCAAGACTGTACGGTTGCTCTCAATGGGACCCTCCCTGAACCTTCGACAATAGCAACATCACCCGCAGGAACCACAATAGCAACAGGGGACTACAAAACTTGAAAAGCCAACCATCCGTTGTGACGGGAGGGTTTGGTTGGAAATGTGGTGAACAAAGGAGACTTCTTTCTTCGTAATTGTGACACCCATTTTGAGGTATTCTAGATAAGGGCGTATAATCGCCCCCGCTTAAGCACACTAAGCCGTGAAACTATTATCAGGGTAGTCACACGAAAAAAAGGAACCTGGAAGCCGTAAGTTAAGCTTCAGATTAATTTGCAGGTAGTAAACAATCAAAAATTGCGTGACAACGTCTGTTTTAGCTCAAGGCTGGAGCTGTCAGCAGTGCTCTGTACAAAACACCTATTTAGGTTTTCGGTGGTGTATTTCCGGGGGTGCATAATTGCGCCCTACTTTCCCCACTATAGATACATATTTACATAAATTGGTGGAATGTGTAACAAATGCATAACTATTTTGAAAATCAATAATTCTGGTGGGAATACGATGCATGCCAAAAAACCATTTTAATCTAACCGCAAATCCTTTAGTGCTTTTTATTCCAACCGCGTTCAGTCGCCGCAGAGATGAAAGTGGACCAAAAACGGACAGATAAAAGCACAGAAAAATTTTTATGGGTCTGTGAATTATTTAAGGATTGATTACATAATGGTAGTGAAATTTTGATAATTATTGAATAGGTTGCATAAACATCAGAAAGTTGGAAATATGGCTCTTTGGATCTCATTTCATTTTTTGTGGATGAAAATGGTGCAAAATTATGCAATCGTAAAATGAAACTTTACAATAATTCCGAAATTCAGCATATCTTAGCCTTAATGTCCTGTACTAAAATCGGTCCTAGTAAAACTAGAAGAATTGCCAATTTCAAGCTGTAAAAGTGGATCTACTCGTTAACGACCCCAAAGCAGAGCAAAGGGAAAGATCTGATAGGTTTTTAGTGTCTTTGAAAAACCATTTATAATTTTGTTTTTTTCTTCTTGTCTCTTTTTGTTCTCCTAATTGACAGTCTAAATCTTATTTTGTCTGAATTTATTATTATTACTTTTCTTTCCTTTTTCTTTTATCGTTTAGTAGCTTAGTTAATTTCGTTCCTTTCTCTTTATTTTTGTGTTTATTTTTTAATTCGCATAATCATTTATTATTTATTTTGTATATTTATTTACTGTATTTTGTTATTTCTGCCTTTTTCAATACCATTTATACATGTCCTCCGAAATCTGATTGCGAACCCTTTGTAAGCAGGGACAGGATATGAATTTCTGTAATACAAGTAGTCGGAGTCTTATATCAATCATAGGTGAAATTGTGTTGATGGTAAGTGCCCATTAGGAAATCAAGCCATTGATGAGAAAGATAATGAATGATTTCATCGAAAAATAATAGAAGTCGCTAGCATCCATGATGTGGTAATGCAAAGGGTAAGGTAGCAGAGAATGTTAATGCCAGGTTAATGCAAATAGGTATTGTATCAAAGGAATTTACGTTTTTGCGTTCATTACTGTTTCTTTCTTAATTGTCCCGTAGAGAATGTATTTATTACCTCATTAATGAAGTAATGAACACTTCTGTACATTCCTAACACCTAACTTAGAATTTCTCACAAAAGTAAGGCTCTCCTTGAACAAATATCCTGTAAATAAATCTCCACCCGTCGCATCGATGTAATTCTGGAAATTTTAATCTAAATTAAGACTGATAAAAATTAAACTACACAAAATATTTTCATATTTTGATTACACAGTGACAAACCCATTCCAGATGTCTGATTCAATCAAATTTTACGCTAATTGGATGCTTGATTTCCTCCAAAGCAGCCTCTGGCTATTCAGCTCCTGCAAAGCTTGTGTTTTGAAAAAACAAAAACGAATAAAGTGGTTATCCTCCCGTTTTCTTATATTTCCAACTTCGATTCGCCCAAAATCATTTGAATAAACCACCAACTCCACCATAATTGAATTCCTCAAATTTACTACACTATACGAAGTCCGTCCCTATGCGAATTAGCAACTTCGTTGGCATTACAGGAAATCCCTGAAGCCGTGAAAAAAGCTACGACAAAAAAAATGGAAAATTAAAATCGG
>QYTT01087649.1:0-19132 GCA_006980735.1 Dasypogon diadema | reverse complement strand
ACAAGTTGAAATTATTACAAACCATTATTTTTTCACTGACCCTTTCTAGTTTTAACAGTAGATGTAAAGAAAAGGAACGATACAAATTGTTTTTACTTGTTCCTTTTCAATTTTTTGAAGTGTAATTCCTTTAGCTTTGCCTTAATACTCGTATATTAACGCAAATGCATAACTATAGCACCACTAGAAATTTTAGGTACGTTTTATTATTAGGCTAAGAAATCAAAAAAGAAATTAATTCTTCAGGGGTAATGTGTTCATTAGTCAAGATTAATAACAATAATAATGAAAATGATACTTTGAATTGTTGCATAACTGTAACACTACATGGAAAGATTTTCGGTTTTATACCATTTCCTCAATATTTAAAAACATACTTCAATAATGTGTAGGACCCCCTGACCCCCTTGACTCTCCTTATTTTTAATAATTTCAAATATTCTGTTATCAATTTTATTAAGTTTTTAATTATGCCTTTATTCACTTCAACCTAGGCTTTGATTATAAATGATTTAAATTTAAAAAAGGTTTAGTATTGACGATTTTCAGTATATATCTTTCGGACGATAAGACCCTAGAAGTTTTCCACTCAATTTTCATCAGGGTAGCAGTGCAATACCATGTCATGTTTCCCAAACCAAATCTTTTTCTTGTAAAGCCATTCCAGATTTGTTTTTCGTCTGAAAAAAGGTAGCAGCCGATCACGGAGTGTACCACCTGATATGATACTTCGCATTATTCATTTTCTTGGACGGAAATGCATGTTCCACAACACCTTCTGAGCAAAATGTTTCCCATACCATTGAGTTTCCGCCACCAAAATTTCTCATCGAAAAATACTGGGACTTCTTGCCTAAAGTTCTCCAGTAGGTATAAAAAATATCTGGGGCCGCTTTGCTTTGTAGGTAATGAATGTAAAACAGTATTAAATGTGCTTCTTCTTTAATTTTCTGAATAACGGTTACTTTGTAGTTTATAGGTGATGCAAATTATTCAGAACATTAATAATAATTTGAGATGGTGCTATAGGTGTACCCCAGAGTGTATATGTTGATAAAATATTAAAAAATTTCTATATATATATATTGATGAATTAAGATCGCTATCGCTCAACTCAAATAATGTCTGACAAATGAATTATATGGTAATTTGAAGGTTAGAGAACTCTTTGGTTTACCCTTTATTTAATAAATCCAAGCATGAAGTTACTTCTGGAAGCAGTATAAATGATATGAGAAATAAAATCTAATTTCGGATCATTAACAGACTGCACGGGCGGAATAGTGTTGTAGAGAATGTGTAGGCAAATCCAACAACACAAAACGTTATGGCCTTGCTTTAGCTTTGTTAAGCTCTAGGTCATCGTACCGGCACCAAAGATAAAATATATATAAGTCCGCTTGAAGAGAAATGCAGTCATTTAGATTTCTAATAAATGAAGAAATTTTCATATTATCAGCATAAATTAAAACTGAATTGCTTTAAAAGATTCAGAATGTCGTCAATGGAAATAATAAAAATAAGCGAACTAATGTGATTCTCTTGGGGCACTACAGGCGTGGCTTTTATGGCTCTTGAACTGAATACACGGAAAAGAACTTGATAGCATCAGTCAGTCAAGTGAGAATGAATTCCATTTTAAAAATGTATAATAATGATCGAATGCAACAGTTTATCGAAAGTTTTAATAAAGTCAGTTTATAAATTATTAACAAAACCACCGATGGTATTATATTAGAAGTACATTCTAAGAAGTTTACGGTAGATTTTTCAGACACTAAACCATGTTGATTGATTGTGAGTAGTTTTATATTAAAAAAAAATTAATATACCCTGGGACGACTCGGTGGCTGTACCACCTATTCCCATTTCTGGGTTTTGAATCTTTTTTTTTCTTCGGTTGGATAGATAATGGATCCAATGGTTTACGTTCAAGGGGCTCTTTTTAATCACCAAAGCAAAAATCTTCACCTAAGATACACTGCAGTAGTTTGACGGTTGTTACTACATATCTCAATAACTTCGGCTCTTCCGAAAAGGTATTCTCCCACAACCCCATAGGCTAAATGATCCCATTTCATCAAGCTAAGGCAAACGACCATATAATCGCGGTATTCTTGTAGGTTTCTAGATTAGTATTTATGTAGTATATTGCTGTGTTAATGATCTTAACAATTTGCATCCTCGAGTGATGGTAAATTTTTAAAGCATTTATTTTAACGATTTTACAAATAGACACGTTAAAAGCCAGCGTGCGGTACTAGAATCGAACCAGCGACCTCTCGATTTCCGGTCGGGTTCTTTAATATGCGGGCAATATTTGTAGAAATAAAAACTTCTGTAGGAAAAATTGAAGATTAAGCCTCCTTAATGAATTCTTTTAAATAAAACTGAATTTTGTTTAGGAAAAAATGTAGCAGATTGGAAACAAATGTAGTAAAATTTTGAGAGTTAAAATGTAGTAAATCTATTGCAATTGTAGTAGAAGTTGCAACACTGCCTCGACCTAGGAGCTGCCGTGTTCATTCATTTTTGACCACTTAAGACTTCAGGTGAAACTTCTTCTTTGAACTTACACCAATCTAAAAAGAATTTAGCATCCCATGCGCGTACTTCTCTATTCCCATCACTTTCTATGTTTTCTATTTTTATAGGGGAATTCACGTATAATAGGTTTACTCGGCATGCGAAATGGTGTCTACAACTAATTTAGTAGGTATTGAATGCACCCAATATAATCGTGTTCCTATGTATTAATAAAGGTGATATTATAACATAAACTTTGAAGGACTCTCATTTCTTAAACAAGAACTCCTGTTGCCAATCTGAACTGATGCTTAGTTGTTTGTTCCATTTTCTACAACTACATATATCTGCTAATAATAAAGTATTTAGTTAGAATTGAAAAAGTAAGAATAAATGCTTTTGGAAAAGGAATTTTGAAAAACCTCTAATATTACAAATTTTCTGATGCGTATAGATATCTTTTTTTACTATAAAACCCATAACAGCGTTGACAATAAAATCGATAATGTACGGCTAATTTTTCATAGGAAATAAGTTTGTTTCTACCAATGGTTAAGTTTCTTCTATTAACAACGAACTGTTTACTTTAAAACCCATTAGTAGAACACTTATGGATACAGACAAATACTACTATTGCTTCAGAATACACCCTAAAAGGTAGGCGCAACATTTGTTAAAAAAAGGAATCAGTTTCAGGTAGGTAGATATCGTTTAGTGGACACTCCCAAATCAATTGCTTCCAAACTAGCTCCATTCTGTATTTAACACCAACGCTGAACACACCTTTCCTTTGACGAATGCAGCATCAGAAACTCTGTCAATGCAGGAATTTGAATAATTTACATGAACCGCATATTTACGACAGTATGTAGCCTGCAGAGAATTAATCAGCACATCTCTATTTTTCGTAATGAATGTTACACGCTGTCAAAAAATGAAATATCACCTGTCTGCAGGTATTCAAATTTATATTAGTTAGTTGAAACGTAGTATGGACAGGCATGTCAACACATCAGTTTATTTTCTATGCAACTTGAATTGAAATTTATTTGTATGCAATTTTCCAATTTTGAATCAAGCTGCAATGATAGCTCTGGTTCACATACTGGCTAGACGCCAACAATTTAAGGATTTTTATTATTTCACCTAGAAGCTGTGCGACTTCTAGTCTAGACATTGAACATAGAATTAGATTTTCCATTCAACTAAGAAAAACATCTAAAGTTGGCACGTTTCCCGGTGTATAAAGAGACTCTTAGCCCGCATTTGCATTTATGTTGGCGGCTTAAGTGTTCTCAAGAATTCAACAGTTTCCGGCAAGTAAAGGCGTTCGGTTGATTCAATCAGTATGATGCCACCGACAAGGACATCTCATGGGAAACAAAATCTGAAGTGGGAAATGATACACGTAAAAACAACATAACACACTATATAACTTGTCTAATTCGTCTTAAGTACCCTTCTAGACAATCTCGACTTTGACGTGTCATAATTCCGGGCTGATGTGATAAATGGTTACCAATGGTCATTTTCTGGTCGCTATAATTTTATGTCTTCCACTTAAATGGGTTGGTTAAGTGCATTTGAATGCATCGATTAGATCAAATTAGAATGAAATGAATATTTATGGCCATGTGTTTCTCCCACAGCTATAGTAGTCTCTGCACAGCTATAAAAGGTTAAGTGATAGTCGGATATGTGCCAATTTTTACAGCTTAAAGAAAAATTGTTTAATGACATCAATATGAATTCAGCCGGATAAATACTTTTAAATCGAGGACAAGACGTACGATTTGAGGAAATTTCCTAAGGCCAATAACCATTGAACGTAAACATTAAAAACAACAAGAAACACGGGTATGGCTTGTTTTGATCTTGTATTCAGGGCGATGAGTTGCTAATTCCAGTACCGCTGAACTATTTCAATGCAAAAATTAGGCAACATTTTCCATGTCGGATTATAGTTACTTTTCCATTTTTTACCTGACTTGACTGATCTGATTGATAGTATAATGCAATCAGTTTTGACGTTGGATAAATTCATGTACATGTACGTACCGTTTCTGTCACGTACTCTTAAATCGATAAATTAAGTGATCAGTAACCGGACTACATTCCATATGTAAACATTGGAAAGGTACATACAAAAAATGCTTCGGTTAAATTTTTGGCATTCCAATAAAATGACACAAGAATTCGAATATCTTGCTTTTATTTTTCTATTTTATTAAACATTTTACGCATGTGACCTCTACCTTCTCGAAAGAAAATAAATACTTGCCTGACGTACATCGATCACTTCACACGTTGGACAGAAGCCTTTCCAATGCCAGATATCACAGCCGAGGCAGTCGCTTATGATTTCATTAAAGATGAGGTTTACAGATTACTATTTTTCTGAGAGTAACAGCGGGAACCTGGACCCGTCAGTTTTAGCCTTCAGTATTCAGAGAGTTGAAAATTATATTGGGCATTACCTAGTTAAAATCATCGTACCATCCTCAAGCCAATTTCATAGTAAAGAGATGGTATTTTATTTTGAAATCCGTCATAATCTGCAAACAAACAAGAGATGCCTTACCAACGATCCTTCTGGTATTGAGATCTACTTTTAACCGAGCCTTAGGATCACCTCTGGCAAAAATTGTATACGGCATAACATTGCTCCTGCTCGAAGAACTTTTTGCACAACCTTCCAAGAAGATAGTCAAGTCAGAATTTGTAGAAAGCTTTCTGGAGACAATGTAGAGCCTTAAGCCAACGATACAATGTCTAGTCTAGACATTGTCTAGGTCTTCTATCTGGTTACTACATATGAAATGGATGACCACAAAGGTGGGTGTGAATCAAACCACATCAAAATGAACCACTGCGTTAAACATTGAGCCATTAACACTATTCGTATTGATATACACTCTCTAAAATGCCAAAATGTCCATTTTAAATTCCAAAGAATTTTGTTTTTAATTCATACAATTTCCATATGTTGCACTGCTGCTACGTTTTAGAGAAAAGCACTTAATATTTTCAGAAAATCAACAGTAAATGAAATAAATATTTATTTTTAGGAGTAAATCAAGAAGTGTTGACCACGGACTAGCAGCTCCATTTGATCTCGACTCTTTACGATCTAAAGTAGAAGGACGCTTTGAAAGTGTTGATCGCCTCTCAAAAGGTAAGTAAATCATTATTTAGCCGAAAATGTAAACTTTATTCACATAAATTCTGAAATCACATGTTTCCCGTGATTCATATCGTAAGGTGAATTTTGTATTTATCACATCTATTCTTGGATAAAAAAAAATTAATGCCGGATTCTGGAAAGATTAATTCCGGTGAAGAACATAAAACTCCAAAAAAGAAAGCTATTTCAAGAAATCACTTTCTCCAAGAGTTGTTATAAATAACAGATTTAAAAGAATTTCCCATAGTCAGATAATTTTATCTTCAGTAGGATTTTACTATAAATTCTTCGTTAATTTTTGCCAGTATTTACTGGCTTTATCTCTTTTAATTTTCACGGTCATTCTTAATTTGTAAATTACTCCATAATTGCGCATTACAGAAATACGTCTAGATAACACTTTAGTTCTAACTCGCTTTCTCGTTCTGGTCCAGATTTAATTTCTATCTTTAATATTTTTCTCATTTATAAATTTTCGTGGAAAATTTTTAATTGTGATTATAAAATTTTTTAGTTATCAGTAAGAATTCGAAGGATTAATTGGTAGATGTAATACATTAATAATTGTTAACACATGTTTTTAAATACATAAATATAGATAATTAGAAAGAATCTCCAATGATGATTTTAAACTCCCGAAAAATTGGTAATCTACTGATATAAATTCCACTTTAGAGAAGCGTGTTCATTCTAAATATAAGTCGGGTGTCACCGTGTCTACATGAAATTTGGTACCTTCTTATCACACAGTTTATTCTTTTAATAAACACATCTATCATTTTTTTATATTTAGCTAAAAGCGTTGTATTTTAGTATGAATGCATGTATTGAAACTCCAGTGACTGAGCATTTATTCAATGTCCTTGGCGAAAATTATGGTGCGGTAGAAACAATTTTTTCTAGCACACGCAAAATTGGACGGAGTGTAACGGAATTTTGCTTCGATACATATTGTACGAATTGACCAACTTCCTGAATTTGAAACAATCGATATTCGTGCAAAAAGCTAAAATGATATTCAAAATAAAGAACAAGATGATTAAAACAAGCCTAATCATTACGAAAAACAGAGAAACCCACAGCCTCAGTACAAGAAATATGTTACATTTACGACTTTCATGTTCAAGAAAAACAGGAAGCTAAAAGGTCTAAATAACACAGCAGATCCCATATTTAACATATTTCCACATGAAATAAAAAACGAACGAATGAATGGTGAATGATTTGGGCAAGTATAAAAAGCAATTCAAATCATATGCTCGTGAAAATATTGAAGTACTATAATATATACAGTCTACAATTTTGGAAGCTTTACGTACATCTGTACCTTTTTTTACGCGATGGGTGCGTACCCCTTACATATATAACTGGTAACCGCATTAAGCAGATTGGGTTGAAAAATTGCGTAACAGAAAACAAACCACGTAAAAAAACCAAGGAATCACGTAAAACCGTGTAAAAAATGACGCGAAAAACTCGCGTGTAAAAAACCGCGTAAAAAGATCCAGATGTATTTGAGATCATAGCGGAAGATAAAAGTGTAGCTAATTGAGATATTTGCTCTTCACCTATACCAGCCTTTGGATGTCTGTGAATAAGCTCCGAAATCAATTCGAATTCAAGATAACATGGAATACAGGGAAGGAGAGTAGTCAAAATAAAAATAAAAATCTGTGGAATGAGGCTACAATGGATTTTAAACGTCTTTAATAAACGGCAGTTAAACAACTCTTATGCCATTTTTGAGTTTTGCGGAGAATATTGAAGTGTAACAGATATTGGTTTAAGAGGCCTAGTCCAGCGCTCAGTTATTAAAAGATGTCATGTGTCATCTCCGATTAATATTGTGCTAATTTCAAAAATCATTTCACCATTCAAAGTCTAAAACAAAAGTTTTTTATTTAGTTTGTAATGAAACTAAAACTAACCGCAGATTCTATTTTAAATTTTTACTTCTGGCTTCGACTCTTTTAGATCTATCCCAAGATCCCAACTACTACTATTGTCTCTTGCTGGTTACTGCTGTTTCTATGGTATTGTCTCCAGCAATTTACACCTATTTTAAATTTTTGCTTCCGAAATTTCATCAATTACTACGTATACATGTAGGATTGAAAGATCGAGTTGTGATTGAGTTGAAATTTCAACCTGCGTATTTGTGAATAGAAGGCCTAAAGATCGAGTTGAAATTGAGTTCAAGCAAGGTCGAAATCACAGTTCATAAGAGCTCGAAATTTAAGTGCTTTTTATATATAAAAAGAAGCTTAACTTCCGAATTTCTGCTAAAATATCAATAATTGCAAAGCTATAAAAGCTAAAAATGCCCCACCAAAAAATAATCCAAAGAATTTATCAAATCTTAACTCGATTATTCAATCCGCATATACTTACGTCTGTCATTTCGACTCGACTGAGCGTAGTCAAATCGAGTCAACCCGATTTCAATTCAACCTGCGTCTAGCCCAACCTAGGTTTAACTCTGATTTTCCGCAGGAATAGCCAGTCCAGAGAAATGTCGTGAGTAGAAGAGAGACGGAGCAAAATAAAATGTTTTTGCTACTAAAACTTATGTCACCAAATTTTTTAAAAAAAATATAACATCTTTAGCAATTTCTGACTCAATGTGTGTAATTCCACGAAATCAAAATTACCAGTGTAACGTTATCTCGGACAAATTCACTTAAAATTAAAAACATCAAAAGCCTAACATGAACCATGATAAGCTTTTTGTTGATTATTGACTGCAACATGCTTAATTGAATCGATCAATATCTGAAGATAAAAGACAAATTGGAGCCTGTCTAAATTGCAGCAATTATCACTCAGAATATTTATAAACAGCAAATAGCGAGCTCACAGCACGGAATACTCCCACATGGTGAACTAAACTGATAAAAACGATTTGTATCTGCACATTTTTAGTACGCAATTCCCCGCAGCGATCATTCGCGACAGCCGTTCGCAATTACTATCCAAATTAAACTGCAAATAAAAAATCGATCAGAGTTCGCTTAGGAATAAATTTTCATGGCTGTCAATGCAGAAGGCAAATCATTTAGCCTAAGTCAAATGACTATTAATTGGGTCCAATTGATTCCCCCGATCGCCCTAACCGAAGCACTGCGCGTTAAAACTACAAAAATAAACAATATATTCCTTGTCGCGGTCAGTCATTTCCAGTAGCACATGCTACTTACGTTGTACGCTAGCGAACTATATTCGCGGAAAGAGACTAGTTCAGTATCAATGTCTGCATCGTGTCGCGTGTATACCAATTAAAATTCAAGCTTATCAGGGGTCGTGTTATCTCGGTTCTCTTGTAATCAAACTGATTATTTTCTTCGGAGAACCCTTATTATGTGCAGAAGCTTCCGCAGAATAACTTTACTTCAGAAGTACACAACTTTGGCAGCCGTACCGTTTTTTTAACTCTCATATGAAACTCAATAAATTCTGCTTAGAATGCACTTTTTTCGACGATCCCAGAGCGATCAATGACAGGCAACGAAACGGCCAGTTGTATTTGGGCGGTTGATCGGAGCCGTTCCGGACGCGATGGAATTCGTCGAAATTTATCGTAATATCAACAGAAGAAGTTTTTTAGTGATAGTGTCCAAAACGAAAATAAGTTCGTCCGATATTACTGGAGACTATGTGGAATTTGAATATAGAATAAAACGTGAACACTTTTAAACGATTTTTTCTGTAGGATTTCTAAAACTTCTTTTATTTTTCAGATGGTGAAAAGAAGAAATCATCGTTACCTTCCATTCCAACGACAACGTACACAGTCGGGAATCGGGATACACTTACCTCAGTGGCAGCAAGATTTGACACGACACCTTCGGAACTGTCACATCTAAATCGGTTAAATAGTTCATTCATCTATCCTGGACAACAACTTCTTGTTCCAGACAAATCAGCAAAAGATGATATTTCTACAGGCTCCGGTGACGACAAAGTTTCATCAGTATCTGGAAAATCTAGTCCAGTTGAAAGGAAATTATCTGGAGAAGAGGTCCCACCAGAAGAAAAAGGTACGTAGTAGGATATGTTTTAGATAATTCTCTTTAAAAAGACAAATTTATTGGTCTTATTATTCCACCATGATTGCGAAAACTGGCGTAAAATACAGTCTCAATTTCTCTGAATTTATCATTCATTAATCAGTTAGAAATTTCATAATATTTTCAATCGTTATGCCGGGAATACGTCATAAAACTCGCTTAGGTAGTTTATAAGCTTTTAATATTTCATAACCTTGCATAATTTTTAACAAGAATTATATTTGAACTGGAGACTCATTCCGTTCAATAAACTCCTACGGTATTGGGGAGTTTTTTATGGACTGAACGAAAAAGTATGGTTGACCATGTGCATGTTGTTTTCGGCAGATTGTGTTTGAGCGCGTGGCAATAAATTTGAAATATTTCTTTTTAGAGACGAATATAAAAAAAATATAAAATGTAACGCAAGACATTTTATTACGCTAAGTGTACGAAAGTACATAGAAGTGAAGCACAATTAGTTTTACTATAATTTTAATAGAAATGGAAAGTTTCTCATGGCATTGGACATTCATAATTACAAAATACTTATTATTATTTATTAAAAGCAGGAAAATTCGCGAAAATAGTGTTTATATTCATTATTTTTATTTCGTATGTTATTTATACAGTTTTTGTTTTTCTTAATTTAAATCCATATTTAATAAGTCAATCGGAAACATTTTTATAAGATTAGCTAGGCAATAGCCTCTGCCTTAATCTTACGACGTTCTAATGCTTCTTCCCTATTTTCATTCTTTTTAGCCAAGGTATTCAGAAAGTTATTAGTTAACAATGTACAGAATAATTTGACAAATTTATTCTTGATTTGCCAAAGATTAGGTATCATTGAATGTTAGAAAACTGTGTTAGCAGCTATGAATCGCAACGAAACGATTACGTGGATTTTACCAAAATCTCTAAGAGTCTAAACTACAACTCACAGCACTTCAGGTTCGCTTCCGTTGCTTTAAAACTTATTAACAGCTTTCTGTTCCAAAGATTTTAGAAAATTAAAATCAATAAAATTATTTCTGATGATATAAATATATTTTCTGGGGTAGCAAAAGGTTCCAGTTTAGGTCCACTGCTATTCCTTTTAATACTAAACGGCTTTAAACTGAAACAAGTTCTACCACGCAAAGTTTTATCTCAATTTTTGGTGTCTTCACGGCTTCGTTTAGCGGCGAATATCTGAAAAGCTCAATTTTCTTTAATTACAATTCTTATCAGCAGAACTGCCTCAAACACTGGTATTCAGGTTAAACACCGTGCCCTTTGCAGGAATCAAACTTGCGCGCACAGAGGGGAAATCCCGCAAATGTCCACCTTAGCCCGCTCGGCCAGCGGTAAAATTATAAAATGTTCATCTGAATTCTCTATCTCCCCTTCCTACTTTCCCTTTCGCCAAGGCTGTGCTATAGTATTATAGGCTATCCCCTGAGCTTTGGCTACAATTTGAAAACACAGCAAAGTTTGTCTTTTTTCGTAATGAAGTAGGACACTTTAGAAAACAAACTAGTTTCTTTTCTAAGCTTATCTAACTGGGAAGGGGTGATAGCTAGGTACCAACTTTGTGTGGAGGTTTCGTAGGCAACATAATAATTAATTCATTTATGTACAAAAATAAAAAAAATAATAGGGGAGGTTTTCGAATAAATCAATTACTGTAAAATAATACACATTAGTTTTCCGTACATCCAATACGTTATATAATATGTTCTTTTAGGTACCAATCCGGACACAATTTCTTTAAGACTCCCTCTCCCCCTCCCTTACAATTTTTTTCTTTGCATGACCCAAGGAATCACTCCTTACAGGATTAGCATTTAAACCCAGGACACCCTGTGTATATATAAGCTATAATCCCGTGTATAAAATGATTTCCAGCACCACTAACAGAAAACATTTCTATACTATAATAGATCTTACACAAAAGTTAACGGTACGAATCTGAGTTTTCCTCTTATTTTCAACAATTCTTCAAAACATTTTATTAATGTGATTAAATAATTCTCTTTAGTATATTTTTTTTACAATTCAAGACCTTTTTACAAGCTTTTGTTTAGCTAGACTTGTTTGTATGTACGGTGTCTGTTCGGCGCTCATCGCATTTTGATATTCAAGGTGGTAGCCCTAATTTGTCGGACCATTCGGTTGAAGCTTAATATCCCTAAGTTTTCAAGGCTGCTGATTACGAATTTCGGTTCTACCTTTAAATATTCTAGATAGCGACTACAATATGGCGGCCCAATTCGGATGAAAATTAATATCACGGGTTTCGAGGGTTCTGATAATGAATTTTACAAGCTTTTATTGCGGGACCTGCCGCAGTTTTTTTTACATTTTATCTCGTTCCTGTTATCCAATTGAGCCACAATTTTTGCATGTGTATATAAATCCAATAACATTTCAATAATAAGGAATCAAGCAGTTGATATTGCGATGGTGCTGGACGGTGGCTACAGGACCTTTGTTGTGGCGAACGCAAACACACAGAGTGTGAGCTTGTTAGATTTGCCTCGATTAATACTTGAGTTATAGACGGTGATCACGGTCAGATGATGAAGGCGGAGGATGGCCAGACGGTGATCAGACTCTGATGACGGAACTTCCAGAGCAGTAACGTTCCCTCAACCAATATTGGACCGGCGCGGTGCGTAACAGTCTAAGCTACTATCAGGACTGTCATTTTTTATTTAATATAACCCAAGACTAGGTTATTGATTGCACCCAAGGTCTGAATAACATGGGGTCAATTAAAAAAACCGTGTAACAAGTAACCAACTAGGTTAATTTGTTTAATTCTGTAATTTTAAACTTACTTTTGTTAATATCCATTCATCCGCATTGCGTCAGCTCATTTTACTACGGTGGAATAGTTTTTATTTCCATAATTAATTTACTCACTTCTTTGATTATGTTCCAATTTTCATTCAAAGATACAAGATTCTTCTCTACCAATACGGGTATTCTACATTATACCAAGTAGAAGATATTACTTCATTACATTACATAATTAACATGTAAATTATATAATTGACATGTGTATGAAAACTTTAAAATGTTTTCATGTAAAACTGCAACTTTCTTCCCATTAAAAATCCCAAGTTATGCTTTTTGAAACTCTCATACTCTGTGCTACTCGAAAATATTAATTCATAACTTAATTGACTTTCCTCACTGAGTCACATAGTTCGCCAGATGTCTGAAGAATTGTTTACTTTTGTTACATGTTTTCAAATTTTGTTTATACTGTGAGATTAGGTAGCCATATCTCTTTTGGGAGTAATATTTCTGCAATTTTTTTGCTTGCACCCTCACTATTAAAGAACAAGTTATTTTTTGTTTGGCTTTTATTTCTAGTGAGAGTCAAAGCTTGTCTTCTTTTTTCAAATTTTCATGTAGAATACAGGTATGTTGGAAAATCCTTATTCCTTACGCATAATTTGTATAGAGAAATCATCACATCGAGGTGGAACGTGGAAGTTCAGAACAGTAGACTGCAGTAAGCTTTCAAAGCTCGCTATGATAGTAAGGGTCGAGGTAAGAAGGGAATACTACTGTGTTAGAGAATAGTATAATCAAATGAATTGTTTATTTTATTATATTAGGTGTGTCCAATAGTTCCGAAATTATGATTTAATATGACTTGTAGCTTACAAATCCAGATTTTTTAAAGACACCCTTGGGGGCCAAGCAAAAATAAGTATGAGAGGGTGGAACTAAGACGCCGAGTCAAGAAGATGTCGAGGTATAAGCTGCGGCTTATAATAAGAAGAAAAAGCAAAAGTTTATTCCATAGCTGCATTGCTCTGTTTAAGCCAGACTCACAAAATTTCAAGCGCCGGCTAAATTTATTTGTGAGATGTAACGAAAGGTGCAATATTACACATAAGAAATCAGGCCAGAAAACTCATTAAAAAAGTTCCCATGCCATAAAAGGGCGAAAGATAATCAAGATCCGGTGTTCTAGAGAGTCTAGAATGTCGATATATGTTATTATCGACGTGTTCTTTTTAATGAGTAGAGCAGGAAGAACCATTGCAACAATATGGGAATTAAATTCTTATGTGGACTCAATGTGAGGCTTGTAGATAAGCGTTAAACAAAGCATTTTATTGAATATCTTGTAATAGAAAACATATGATCTCAGCTAATGTTACTGGACATATGATTTCCCATAGTATTTAAGGAGGACGATTATGAGTGGAATTTGGGACTTGTATTAAAGAAATGATACAATATTTTAGATGCACAGAAAATCATAAATCATTCTGCCCCAACCGAGTATTTTAGAAATTCATCCTTAAGTTGGAAATGGATTTGAAATTCATTATTTCAACCCCTGAAAGATTTTACATGAACTGTCTATACTAAATCAAAATCGTTGCAATACCTATGAACTGGCTGGAATAGTACTAAATTACACTATAAGACATAGATCTTATAGTTTAAATGGTTTATTGTTACTCCAAGACAACGCGGGGTCCTATGCTGCAAAAATCACGAGGCAAATTACTTGCGTTTTAAAAAAGCATTAAAGGATAAGTTCCATAAGAGAACTTCCAACAGTTTAGCAAGAGGGATTAGAAGAATTTTGTTTTTTCGAAAATACATTTTTACAAAGAGGTCATATACACCCTTCGATCTACGTCGTGGAAAGGTTACTTCAGTTATTGGTGACAATTTACTTTACTGATACAGCAGCGAAAGTAGTTGATTTCCAAGCAAATTTTATAATCCGATACCGAACGACAAGGCTTCTAGACCATCTCTTGTTTTTACATCATAAGTATATTTTTTGGTTTTTTAGTTTTATGCTCATTTCCTCTGTTGAGTTTTCTTTCCTACTTTGCTCCTCCAATTTCCTTCC
Organism: Dasypogon diadema; assembly: GCA_006980735.1. Lineage (NCBI taxonomy): Eukaryota > Metazoa > Arthropoda > Insecta > Diptera > Asilidae > Dasypogon > Dasypogon diadema. The sequence goes on along the minus strand of QYTT01087649.1, from coordinate 4,500 downwards.
CTCCTTCTCTTAAAGTTTAAATCTGATAAAGGGACCTGAATCTTCCCAAAAATTTTATGCGATTCTAAATGGAGAAACCATTTACATAAAACTTCAAAACAATTCCGGAAGTCTTCTTAATAATTACGTATTAAGTCTGTTTGCTAAATAATGACCACTCATAATATCGCAAATTATTTATCAAGAAAATATCTTTATTTTTATTACTCCCTAGTATATTCTTAATGTTAGCTTCCGATGTAAATTACAGGTTTATTTATTTCGACATTGATGCTTATGAAAATGAAGGCGATGCGAACGCTTTCACTTCAAGTCAATTACGGAAAACTATTTTACTGTACAAGATCAGCTACCTTTTCCACCAGATGCTAAATAAACAGAAAATAAATCCACACGCCCCCAGAAGAGCCCAAAGATTAACTGAAAAGTAATTCGTTTTTAATTATAGATTAAGTGGAGCTGTATGATTCTTTGAAAAGCGGATTACGTGATTTATATTCGAACGATGCTTTTAGATGGATTCATATTCTATTGGCCAGATAAAACACAAAAAATTACAGAGGGATCCTGTTATTTTTTCAGTGAGTTTAGGATAACAAAATCTTCGCAGTATGATCTGTGTGTTATAAGGGGTTACTAATAAGGGACTTTATTAGAACTACGGAGAAGAAACTGTAGACAGAGAACTGTTATTATTAAGTATTAATATCCGGGAAAGCAACGTTGTAAATATTGTAAAGGCGCTACTGTTGATGCGAGATCGATATTTAATCAGAAGATCTTGTTTCCACGATTAGTGACTAATTCGTTTTTTTATTTTATTTATTATTTATTTTATTTTAATCTAACAAATGTTGCAAGTGAGCCACAATTTTTGCCATGAAATTATTATTGTACAACATTTCTGTGGCCTCACAAGAACATTTTTCTTGTCAGTAGAATTGCTTAAACCACTGGTACCCAGACAAATTGCAGTGTCCTGTGCAGCCCGCTCCACCACCGACATGGTTACTGGTTAGCGCAGATATAAGTGGATCCTGAAACAATATGAAAAGAACTTTCGTATCGGATACAAACAACAAGTAAACCACAAATAAATGGCTCAAACTTCACGCTACAGTCGTTAGGTCCAGTTGGGTTATTAAAGAAAAGAAGCCCGCAATATCAGCTCTAAATATGAATTTAGAGTTTAGGACAGATTATAATTCGATTCAATTGCATTGATTGTCGAACTTATGGCCAAATCAATGTAAAAAATTTAATTGGGATTTTCAGCTTAGAATTCCGCCATAAGTTCGATCGCCGATACAATTGAATCGAATTACACAGCGGGTAATGTAAGTAAATGTAAGTGAATGATCAAAGGAAAGAACCAAATCTTCCTTTAAGAAAGTATCTTTTATAAATAGCTCGCGAACATGTCGATTACCCAAAGTGGGGGTGAATTCTTAAAGTTTTTGAGATAGAGCGGTGCTTTTGATAGCTAACTTTGTTGTTTTTCATTTCGTTTGACTCTAAAACTGTTCTTCCTCGACTGAGGACGAAATTATTTGAATATGAAACAAGAGGTGACTTCATATATGATCCTAAAAAAATCGGGTACAATTTTTCAATTGCTTAAGACCTTCCCTGCCGGACTTTAATCACTGAGAGTAACTCTCTCATATACGTTAAAGTTACATATGATATTCTCATGTAAGAGAAACGTGTATCGAAAACGGTACACAAGGCAGGGTACGTGTTAAATGATATCGCCATTAATTTGATAGGGTAGAAATTTATTCAGTTGGAATCGCATACTCAGCTCTTGGGATTCTTTAATGACGTTTAGAAAACTATGTGTAAATTTGAATAAATTGCACTAATTTTAATTTTAAATTATCAATAAAAATATAGGGGACTTCTAACAACTTTCTAAACCGGAGAAAATTTTCTAAGTAGTAAGTAAAAATTGTATTTGAAGTGCTAACACTTTTTTCAAGTGCGTTCGCATGCTCCCAACTGAGCTCGTGATACTCTTGAGATTTTATTATTAAATTTTCGCTTTTATAGTCACTAGATATTCTTTCAAATAATCTAACAGAAGGCAAAATGTTTTCTTTATTGCAGTGTTCACCTTGAAAAATCAACTTTGAACCAGCAAGATATTATTTTTATATTGCCCATCATATCCATCACTTGCTAGTAAAAGAACTGTGACTATGGGAAACTATCGTTGATAGGAAAATATTACGATAAAATTGAACAAGGCCAGCAAATTCTTTAGAGTCGGTTATAGATTGTTTTCTGGTTAAACTAGAGACATCGTTCAAGTCGAAAATACAAAAATTAGGCACCCCTAATTACTTGGAATGGAAAAATTCTAGAATTTGTATTTTCATTCCCTTTATTTTCAACTATTATTTCTTGATTCATTTCTTGCACTTTTATCTTATTTTTAAGACCTTCAATGATTGTACAATCATCTGTTCGCGGTATATTAAAGCTTATATTGTGTTATTTTCGGAATGTATTATAAAACATGAATTTTAAATTTAACTTGCTCTATAAGTTTTGTCCCTAAAGACTAGAGTGCAAAATACGGCTTTATTTTTTCTGCTTTTTACGGCTTTTATGGTTTTTTATAAAAATTATTCATTTGCGTCGACAAATAGAAGATAAAATTTAATTTATCCTGCGTAATCCTGCTGACTCCTGGCCGCCAACTTCTTCGATCTCCACATCCTTCCCTGATCTATTCATTTCCTTTTGCTCCTTTTATTTTAGAAAGATTTCCTCTCTTTTTCAGTCTACAACTCTCTCAAACGCTTCTTTTCAGCACATGTTTCGCTATATGTCCTTGGTTACCACTCCAATCAGCACTTCATGAATTTCTCCTTTTAATTTTTCTTTAGTTGACCAAATTTTTCCGCCAAATTTTTTTGAATTCTAAATCGGTGGAGCGGAAGTACTCCCATCGTACTCTGTTTTTGCCTGGAAATTGAGTGAGGAGTACGGAGTATAAAGGAAAACCGATACTTATGGTTCGCTTATGAGTGTAATTATACATTTATCCTAAATTATATTTCAATTTTATTTGGAAATATGTGGTACTTTTCATAACACTCGAAGGTACAGTGCCATTGTGCAGTACTGAAAACAGTTCTACTTTGCTGAACTCATCATTTCAGAAATTTCTATGGAGTTTTAGCGAGAAAACATATTCTCATCAAACTTTAGTGATTCTTTCGTTTGGTCCAGTAGTTTTCCATTGTACTTCTCAAGAAAGGCATTCCTTTAGTTAGCATTCGTCCTTAATTATTACTGACAGAGCAGAAGCAATAGCTTTCGCATAGCCACTAAAACGACAACTTTGGGAGTGTATTTGCATTAAATTTTTCCATTTTATACATTATTTGACAATAAATTTATTTTTAGCGTTATTTAGTTTATTATAAAATTGCATATAAATATATTGCTGTGAAAATTTCTCGATTTAGGATTATTCAAAAGTGGTCTATTCCACGGCCAGGAAGTATTTTAATTTCCGCCCCACTTTATTTAAAAAAAGAATCAGCTTTTTAAATTCACAACTAAGTTTCTTAAGACTACGAATTGACTTTTATGTCATTGTATTTCAAATTAGATGGATTTGCTTTAATTATACACAAAAAATAAGTTTTTATACTGAAAAGCGAAGGCCTCTTTCTAATTATTTGAAAATTTTAAATATGAATCTCACCACTGCGAAGTAACATACACTAGCAGATCTGGCAGCTCTGTCAAGCTTTTCTATAGTTTTCTTCATTCAGAGTTCATTCGGAGTTTATTTTGATTCATTTTCTCTCGCAGCTGATTTCAAATTCAACACAGGAAGGTAATTTGCGAGAAATGCCAAAAGTCGATCTGACAGTCAACGTTCTTGTGGTTTTTCATGAGTTTTGAGCAATTTTCCCCAAGTGGATTCGATTGTTGTTTACTCAAGTGGTACCCTGCTTGCGTATTTAATAAAATTGAAAATTCGACTAGTTTGGATAACAGTAGAGTAAATCGATGTGACAATTTCATTTAGTAATTGTTATTCAGATAACAAAACTCAGAATGCATACGGCGGTTTTTTGGAGGAATGGAGGTAATTTTGTATTTATTTATTATTCCGTGGCAAGAAATAATGCAAATAAATGTTAATTACGAATTGGCTTTTAATTAAACTTTTTATCTATTTAAGAGAAAATCCAATTTGTTATTATTTAAGAAATTATTTCACTTTGTGACAGAGTTGTGTGTACAAGTGCTAATTCCTTTTGGAAAACATTTCAAATTTCAGGGCAAATAGAACTCGTGTTAGAATTAAATTAAATGGTGCAGTTTATTCATTATGATATGACTCAGTGCTACCGGTTCGGCCTACGTGGTATATGCCTTCAAGTGTACACGCCGCAGGTATCAACGCTTTACTTATCTCCACAAATTTATTTGCCGACAACTTTGCACATTGAATTTTTGTATGCAAACAAACGC
>QYTT01087641.1:21743-34288 GCA_006980735.1 Dasypogon diadema | reverse complement strand
AAATCGCTCATGAGTGAATCAAATGCAAGTGATGTGCTAAAATATAAAACTCACGAGTGAATTAAAAATACAAATCTTCTGCGATTGATTCGATTGAGAGTGATTGAAATTTTTTCGACTCTCCTTACACTGACTAAATGATACTTTCAATACTTCGCCATAGTCCTTTTCTCTCAATTACATCATTTAATCTTTTCGGCATCGACTTTACCTCATTCTTTTAAGAGCACTTCTTTAAGTGCCGTGAAATAAAAATTAGGTACTTCATAAACTCAATTTTCGCACACTTTTTCTGATTTTCTTTTAAATATATTTTGGTAAACCTACTTATCTATTGTGTTGTCTATGAAACAACAATGTCTGTGTTTGGTTTTCTATTCTATCATGTGATTGGAAAATATTAAATTTGCTCTCATCAGTGAACAATACTTGCGTCCAAAATTCTTCAGTTTTATTTTTTAATTTTGTGCAAATTCTAAACTCTTGTTTTTATTACTTACGAGGGGTTTCCGTCTGGCTACTCTGGCTCTATATCCAGCACGATGTAGAGTTCTACGCACTGTTTTCGGATGAATGTCCTTATTAAATTCTTCTTTGACTTGCGCCGCACTCTCGGGCGAAGTTATCTTTGGATTTTTCTTCACTTATCTTATGACCTGACTTTTTTCTCTTGCACTGTTTTTGTGGTCGATCGTTTCACGACGCTACGAATGGAATATCGGCTTCTCTCGATAATTTCCTCTATTTTGGCATACGATTTGTTTCCTTCCCGCCCTCCTAGAATTTTCAAATGCCTCTCTCATAGTTTTAATGATATTTAGTTATGTCAATCATTAATTTTTATTTAGATAATTTGGTCTTTACTTTCAAGTCGTTAAATTTATTCTGAATTACTTAAATTGCAAATTGCAGCAAGGTGTAGAACACGGTCTCGTTTCTTTCGTTTTATTAATTTACCTCAGGGCTCTATTCTTAGGCCTATTATATTTTTCATGTTCATAAATGACATCTATAGTGGTGCAAACTTTTGCTGCAGCAAATTCAAATAATCCGAAAAAGAACTTTCATGTTCTTCAGAAACATAGTGTACCAACAGCCATATCAGATGCAACAATTCAGCGTCCATTCACATACGTGTACGATGCTCGACAATGGTGGTATAGCTTCCAATATCGTATGGAAGGCTGACTAATGCAAATCCGTCTGTTTCACCATTCCGCATCAATAATGCACTAAATGCAGTCGGCAAATGACGCTTACTGTAAAGACTTCAATTTGGGAGGCAGTCACATATTTCCCAAACGCTACCGAGCAACATACATTACAAATTCTATACAAATTACAAATTGTATATTGTCTGAAGTGGGGTCATCCCAATCCAAAATTGCAGGATGCTCTACACGAAAACCTTTCTTATACAAGACTTATACTCCTGTAAGTAATTGTTATTCGGCATCAGACTAACTGTAATCAGCTTCGAAATTTTGACACCGGTCCCATCATTACTATTTCGACTGTAGTTTCCACGCCTTTGAAAAATTTCATCGGTACTATTTAATAACCGAGGCACCGATTACTAATTAATGTGCTCTTACCAAAGAAATTGCCTACCAAGTCTTACTCTCAAATATAATAGGAATATAAGTTATGAGAAATTGGATGACATCACCGATCTTCTTCTCATTTGTGAATAACACCGGAACATATTTGTGTCTCTCTCTGGCATCAGTTTTTAATCGAATTTAGAGCAACATGTGTAGCAGAGCAAAACTTCTACAAAAGTGTTTCATCGGCCAGCATAATCTTGTCGTCTATATTCCAACAGCAAATGTTAAGTCAGTGTCAGGGTGTGTTTATCATATTCACACATAAAAATATATTGGAAGGAAAACCGAAACTAAGTAACCAAGTCCAGAGTAGTTTTTCGAGCGTGCAAAAATTATCAATTTATGCATATGTTTTTCGACTCTTTCTCACGAAAGAGAAAATGGGCGTCTGGGGCTAAGTGAGCAGAAGATTATCGGAGCTACTATATTTCTTGTTGCATTTTTGTCTTGATTGTGACAATATAGTAAGAGAAACTTGGCTCAAATCATGCACACAATTTCAAAATGGTCCCTACCTACAAGGGGGAAAATGAATTTCGCCGATAAAAGCTGCTCTAGCACGTCGCAGTTTATTTCCTTTGGTTTCATTTTTTACCATCCACAAATGACAAATAACTAATGTAAGTATCTTCAGTTCTCAAGAGAAAAATAATGTGTTTTGATTTCGATTTTAGCCTGAAACGAAGTGCCCATTTAACCCCGGGATTTTTAAGCTTTCAAATGCGGCAGAGGAGTCACTTTTTACTTTTACTAGTAAAACAGGACAACGTGATCCAAAACTACTTATGGCAAGTATTTACTATTTCCAACGGTACCCCTTATTTTGCTGTACGTTTTTATTTTATTAGCATTTTTATTGATCGATAGAATAAGTAAGTATATTGCCTTTTTCAATTCATAGGACTCAATTTTTGAGATCTCGTTCCCGTTGAGTATAGGGTTTTTGACATTCAGTTTAGAACTGATATAAATTTTGTTTTATGACCTTATATAATTTATTGTTAGCAATATATAAATATAAATATTTACGCAATTCTGAAAATATTCAATTAATTAAACTTGCTGTCATCGCCACACGAAAGATATTATCGCTGAAAAGGCTTTTGTCCTTGAAGGGTAACTCAAACACCTTTATTACCTTTTAGATAATCAAAACCATGAGTTATATTTTCCAAGACAACAATTACACAACTAAATCTTCTATTTAGGCTGGACGTAATATCTCCCACCTATGAGCACATTGAATGCCCCACTGGTATTATTACCCTTAATGGACATCTTTTGATAGCCCCTGCATGGTACAGTACAATATCAATTTGAGGCACTGGTGTTATTTATGGGCCTTGTAATTGCATGTACCTAAAATGGACACAAGGGACTCTGGGATGCTTTTATACCAGTGAGCAATAGGCGTTGTGCCAGCAAGTAAACGTACTATTAATGTCTACTAGAGCTAACGTGCAAATATGTAGTTTTATTATAGGCCTATGCCTATGTATGTTTGCATTTTTGATATCCTAATGTCTTTTATTGATACCCAGCAAAATTGCGTGTACTTTCTTGTTCCATGACGTCAGCCTTAATGATAAAAAGGGAGATATTCAAAATAAAATGCTTCCAATGAGGGATGGAAGGAAAACGCACAGAAAAATCATAAACTCAAAGTTACAACTCAATTTTCTCGAAAAATATTAAAATTGAACTGGGTCTCCGTCATTTATTTTCACTTAGCACATATGGGGCCCCACTTAATTAGTAACTGACCAACTAGCGTGACAATTTCGTAACTAGATTTTCTCACAATTTCTCATTATTAATTAAATTTTGAGGCACGTGTCAGAAATAACCCAGAGTTGTGATGGTCTCAGATATCATGTTGTGCAGCTGGCACAGCGAAAAACTGTTCGGGTTGAGCATGGTCAATTCTTTAGTTGTGTACATATTTGAAGTAATTTATAAGAAATCGGAAGTTATGGCCAAGTAAAGCGAATACATGTGTAAATTAAATATGATGATGCCTACCTCGCATGATGTATTCGCTTGCTGGGTATTATATTACTTTTTCTTTTGTTTATTTCTTTTCAATCGAGCGAATATTTTTTTCGGGAAGTATTATACTGACAGCCTGAGCCTGTGCTTTTTCTGTACGTCTATTCTAATATTTTACGCATAAATTACCGCAGAATAAAATGGCTTTCAAAAATCTTCAAGAAAATGAAAATGCTTTCCATAATTTGTGGCCTTAAGTGGAATTCCTTCGTAGAGAATGAACTTTGAGTTTGTTCTACAGAAAGGTCCTTAAGAAAAACTCACGTCCCCTCATTAATTTAAATCGTGAGACTGTACTTTCCGCCCAGTATCTACACACTATAGAATTTCATTAAAAGCATTCCTTTGTTTCACTTTCCACTGATTACGTACGATAAAAAATGTTACCCAAAGCAGAAAAATTAATTAGGCTTTCTCATGCAAATTTTTTGTCTTTAATCAAATTCATAAGACTTGTGGGCGCTTTTATTGAATATTTTATCAGTTACTTCCTCCTAATAGAATTTGCAAGGTGTTAAAGATAAAATTAGAACGTCTCTACTACTTCTACTGTACGTACGATAGATAGATAAGAAAGATTACGTAATCTAATAAAAACTTTAGTACTTTATTCATACCTTTGCCAGTTCTTTCTGGGTACTTGAATCTGTTTATATGTAGTTCTAGATCGTAGTTCTGCCCATCTTCATCTAACATTAACTAGTAATTAGCGTCACCTGATTTTACATTTACAATTGTCTCTTTCACTTAACTGGGTGTTTCAAGTAATATGTAAAAAACAACATAAGCTAGTTCAATGTCGCTTGATGAATTTGGCCCTAAAAATTCAATAGACACAGCACTCGATATTGAGTGTAATATGCACGCTATAAATGTTATTCAGATTTTTTTCAAAACAGTAAATATTTCCTGCTCAAATTCTGTACAATAATGTATCAGAAAATATATGAAAATCAGATTGCAATAATCAGACTAAGATGACTATTTAATGCATATTCCATATTTTTTGGATTAATCCAACAGAAAATGCATTTTCCAAAATCAAAGCTTCAGCTAGGTGGTTACTTTCTGAAGAAGAGCAAAATGATCGAACTCTCGTTAACGTTATTGAATAAAGCCTGCAAACATTTCGGCAAAATGACTGTAATAACTATGTAACGAACATGCTACTAAAGCTGTTTTCTGCCGCCGCGGGTGAGAGATTAAGAGGAGATATCTTAGAAATGTACACAAAAGAGATTCCCTTCAGGACTGCCAAATTACTCACATTAATATATATATACAAAAAGTAAAATATTTCTAATACTGCACAGTTATATTTGTTTTTGAAATGGTTTCAATTGAATTTGAAAGGGTTGTTTTTGTATTTGAAAAAGTCGTAATTGGCATTGAAAGGGTTGTCAATAAATAGAAATAGTTGCTATCAGAAATTGAGGTAGTTGTTATTGAATTCGAAAAAGTTCTTGCATTTTTGAAAAAGTTCCAAGTGATTTTGATTTGGTTGTGTATGGTTTTGAACTGGTTGCACATAGTTTTGAAATGGTTGCATTCAGTGTTGATTTGGTTACTTTTGAAGTGTAAATGCTATATTTGAATTTGAAAACTTTGTCAGTTTGGATTTGATAAGGTTGTCAAGTTTTTGAAAAAGTTGACGTTGATTTTGATTTATTGAATGGTGGTCTCGATTTTGAATTGGTTGGTTCTGATTTTGATTTGGTTGCCCCTAATTTTGGTTTTGTTGGTTTGATTGGGAAATTTGATCCTGATAAATGTTGCAAGTGAACCACATATTTGTTTTCGTCTGCTCTTTTTCTCGAATATATGTGGTCAATGTAGACTGCGCAGAAAGAACTCCAGACCGGAGATGCATACTCAAGTAGTGTTCTGGCAAACAAGTTATGTAATGTTAGGGTAATTTGAAGGTTAGAGAACTATTTGGATCAGCTTTTAATAAATCCAAGCATAAAGTTAATTAATTCTGGAAACAATGTGATTGATATGAGAATTGTAGTTTAATTTCGAATCAAGTATTACGCCTAAATTGTTAACGAATTAAATGGAGTTGTGCTGTTTTAGCATAATAACCAAGTGTGATAGTTCATCAAAAGCTTTACTGAAGTTAGTATAAATGAAGTCAATTTCTAAATTGATTGAAAGAATATTTTTGCATTGTGTGGTCACGTAGAAATGTGTTATTGATTCCAGCAACTTAGGTATGCTCGAGAATTTTCTCAATTGGTCTATAAATTGAAATATAACTCCTATTACCTTTCTTATGAATATAGATCTAATGAAGTTGTTTTCCCGTAGTTTTGTAAAACATCCACTGCAGAGGGTTTTTCGGAAAAGGATGCCCACAGAAACTATCAAGGATTCAAAGCGCGCGATTTAATTGCTGCGAAAGGTCAATAAAGTCCAGTCCGCCTCATTTGTAGTAGAAAAGTGTAACAAGATTGCATATACCACTCAGCTGAGCTATCAGTATAGAAAGTTTAAGTGAAATTATATTAATATTATATAGCACAAAATCATTATCTCCTCTTTCAAACACACACCCAGAAGAAGTACATGAAAATCATCTTGATGGCAACGTCGTAGCTCGAAGCATTTCCGTGTGATCTTGTCTGCTACATTGTAACGACATAATTCCCTTTCGACAATATACAATTCTATTTACCTACACGAGATTAGAAAGTTACACGCGACATAGTTGAAATAAAATAAAGATGAAGACAGATCATCAATTAAACCATCGCCGAAGTTTCGTAACATGATATTTTATGAGCAATTACCAGTAGTCATGCCAACTCACGATGGGTTTTAAATGATAATTGGACAAGATCATTATGATCATGTAAACCAATATTTAGTAGAGAAGCAATTCCAAATGGTTGTGTTGTAGTTACAAGTGGGAAGCCTTAAGCACTCAAGATAGGACTAATCAAAGATTAAGCTACCTTTCCATGGGCATCAACTTAATCCATTGTCGAGATCAAAAGCACACACTACAATATTTGCGCCTCTGGCCTCAAGAAATTATATCACTAAAAAATTGATCTTTTTGAAGGAAGATTGTCGGCCGTTATTTGAAGAAAATTTGCAGACAAATTTAATATATTAAATATAAGAAGCAAAATTGTCAAAACGCATTTATACTCTGATCTTCTGGAGACAATCTAATGCCAAATGAAATTAGCGACACCGTGACATACCTCAAATTTTCTCACTTGTAAATTTCGAACATCTTTCGTGGCTGGAATTTAATACCTGCGCGATAAGAGAACATCAAAACCCACAACACCCTTGATCGGTGAAGTGAAACTAGTGTGGGTCTCAAATTTCGTGCGGGTAAAAAATTCACAAAAATCCGATTTTTCGATGGAGCCAGCCTTCACGTTCGCCCATCGTCTGCTTCATTTGATTTGTCAAGTTCACTTGCCGAAATCCAAATTACCCATGTGTGTGAATTGTTTTTTTATCTTTCCATCTTTTACATTTAGGCATAGATAATGAATATTTTCGTGAATATAATTTTATATTTATAGAAGCAGCACACACTCAAACAAATGATTCGGGACTGAACCGAACATATGTGAATTGTCCACGGACGAAATTGAAGGGGAGAGAATACTGGCTATCGGCGGAAAAGTGATTTAGACTTGCGGAATTTATTTTCAGAGAATTTTGTCTGTGACGGCCCGATTTTGTGCGAGACGTCCAGATCATCACATCATACCGTCTTTCCCGAAATAAAAAGACGCACGCGTTTGATTACGGAATTAATATACGACAGAAAGGCGCGGGCTTTACAGCCCGCTAAGATCAGGTCGACTCGACACTACGAAAGGAGCAACAAATTGAGCGGATTTTGTACATTGCGGAGACATTTAATGGCTTTGACATAATTCCCAAAGTGACATGTTTGGCGCGTAACATTATACTTCGGCTCGTCTTTGCCAAGCAACACATCATAAATAATAAAATTAAGTAGAGATCAAACATAAATGTGTCAATCGAGTTCGAGAAATATCTTCAGGTTTGGGTGCATTCGTGAAAATATGCCAGAAAATATATTTCGATATTATTTTTGAAAAACGTCTGGCTAGGTGATATTTTAGACAGTTGTTACATTGTATAATTTCTGATTTCTTTTATGAAAATATCTGCTTGGTAGCAGCGTTGAGTAGCTATCAAAATATACATAGAATTTATCACATGTGAGTTTCCTAAATTTCCCTGTACCATGTTGAAAAATTTTCCTTTCGAATATGTAGAGTTCGTTAGCCACTGTGGGTGAAATTGTGTATCCAAATCTGATGGCCGATTCAGTAAGGGAGTTGTACATTAATAGCTTGGATCTGGCAGAATAGCTTTAGTAATCATTACTGGCTTTAACACCGAGCCAATGATTTGTCCTTTGTTAACAATTTTCGTAGCGTGTGGCTTAAACAGAAATCTTTGTGCCTAGATACTTTATTCCTAATCGCAATTTTGCTTTCTTGGACGACTTGATGATACCCCTTGCCATTAACGTTTCGGAAGCAGACCACATTACATTTACTTAATGTTTAATCCCAATTTTAGATAAAACTTGATAGGGTTTTTCATTATTGGTTGGAATTATAGTGCCAAAGGAGACTTTGATATAATTAATTGAATTTAAGAGCTTAGGCCCGAGTATTGACCTCTGAGGTACCCCTGCGTTAAAAGAAAACTCACAATTATGTCTATTAATCAAAATGGAGGAAAAACTAAAGCCAGTACATTTCCAGTTGAACTGTAAACAGTAAGTCATTCAAAAAAGAAAATCAGGGCGAGGAGCCAAATTTGCTGGGTCTTCGGTGACCGTGGAGCACAACAATATGGATGAAAGCGATGGTCCAAAGGCATCCACAACGAAGCTAACCAACAACCATCAAGCGCGACCAACCCACAACGTCTAAGGGAATAGCTGCTAAACTATCTGACAGAAAAAAAACCTACCTGAAAGAGGAGACGAGAAAAAAGACGGAGGGAAGGGTCGTCAAGCAAAAATAGGAGCAAAGAAGTTCCTAAGCCTGGACGACAGCATCACCGCCAACAAATGGAGCCTGAATTAGAGTATCCAACAAAAAACCTCCGTCATGAAAAAGAGGTTTCTACTGCATTTAGCAGGAGCTTGATTAAGGAGAGACTTGATGTAACTTTCATACAAGAACCTTGGGTTCTTTAAGGCCAAATTAAAGGTAGAGAAGATGGAGATAAGTTTAATTACAATACTGAATGTGTTTCTTAAACCCGAAATTAAGTACAGTGGAATTTCTCTAAGTCGAACTTCTGTAACTGGAATTTATCATTAAGTCGAATTTTATTCACTGGCAGTAGCGTCACTCTCTAATGCAATGTTTCTGAACCAGTGGTTCGCAGTGGAACTAGAACCGCAGCGGAACTAGAAGTGGTCCAAGAAAGGAGGAGGTCTAAAAGAATAATCTGCAGAAAACCCTGTGAGGAGGTAGAAAGTCTAGCGAAGACTTTAAAAGGTACTCTTCAAAGACCATTCTAATACAATGGGATTATTACAAATGCAAATGGGTGTTACACTAGCAGTCGGGAGGAAACACTGCAATTACTTTTATAGACACAGTTCCCGGGCTTCAGTGAATATAGTGAAGCGGTATACGGTGAAGTTAGGGACATGTAGTCATCCGTTCGAACTGGATCAAAAGCCTCTTTGAAAGTATCTTCACAAAAAAAACAAAGTGGGCTGTTTGCTCCTTCAAAACATACAAATCTCCTGGAGGAAATTATGTACATATTTCCAGCTTTGTTACAGCAAAGAACAAAAAAGCTAATATTAATATTGACAAAACTTTTTAGGGATCTATTAACAGCACCCACTTCTGTACCATGTTTATTTCACTAAGTTTACTGATTCCACGTAATAAAGGTAAATACTTCGAATTTTAAAAGTTATCAATAATTCTAGAATGGAATTTCAGCTCAGGATCCTTGACTATTGGTGACTATTGCTGATATTTAAAAAAGGTTGCTGTTTCTCACATGTTTGGAAACCTAAAAATCGGCTTCTTAGTTCTTTCTTACATGTAAACAACTCGATCGTAATTAAGGCAAAATACTAATTCTGCTCTAGAAAGAGTCGATAATTCCAGGGCTACAAACTCTGAATCCCATTTGCACCCCCCTACAATTTCAATTTTATAATTCTGTTCCTATAAATCCCCAGTCACACGACTTCAACTGATGGCCTTAAGCACTCTTTGAGGTTAAGAATCAGTTTATCCTCTAAAGCTTAATTTAGCGTAAAAATGCCTTAATTATTTCAGGCAAGCAGAGAGCCCTACAACTCTTAATGGCTGTGGGAGTGTAAGTGATTTGTAATAGCCGCAAAACAACGGGACACCACTGCCACTGAAAGCCCCATTTTAATGGTAAGAAGATTAAAGAGAAAAGCATTGAAATTAATCACATGAGCTTAATGAACTGCCAATTAAGGTAATTAATTCAGCCTGGTAACTTTCTGAGCCAATAGAGAACAATTTTCCATATAGAATGCAATTGAAGGAATATATCGATCGAAAATAACTGGTACGGCTAGTGTTCAAAAAGGATCCATTTGCATTATTAGTTCTGAGGAAGTAATTCAGTTCAAGGAACGTAGAAAACCAGGTTTCTAATACGAATTTGATTCTTCTGAATTAACAGAGTACACCTCTAAAAGAAAATCTCATATTCCTGACATTTTACGTTAATTGAACATACACATGAATTTTTTAATGCTTTTTTAATCTCCTATGGCACGAAACACATGAATAAGGTTTAATTGCGATTGATGAATGTATACATACATTTTGTCTATAGACAAACTTTGAATAATCGAGTGCTACTCTACTTTATTACCGGAGAACATGGGACAGACTAATCAGAAAGTAATCAGCGGATACTTTGAAGGAAGAAATGATGTCCCGATTTCCCTACTGCTAGAGCTCATAAGCGCGGATTTTAGTCCCGCGTTCTGCAGAGGGCGCGGCTATTTATCTGGGTACCAGTGGTTGAGGCAATTCAATTAACGAGAATTGTATTTGAGAAACGACTGGGGTGTTGCACAGTAAATATTATGGCTCACTTTCAACATTTGTCAGGTTAAAATTTCAGCTTCCTAGTCTCTTCATTATAGGGTTGTCCGCTGAGCTTAGACAATACTTTCAAAAAAACCGATCTGTACTAGATCTCCGCCGAAACGTTTGAACGTGTTTTTTAGGAGACGATTTTTCTTACGAAACGTTTTTTAAAACTAACTGCCTTCTTATAAAACGTTTAATCAATTTTTCACGAATTCAATTTTTTAAGAAAATTCAGGAGAAATCTGCTGAAAATTTTATTAAATATTTCTTAAGAATACGTTTAACTAAGTAAACCTTTTAAAAAACGTTTAAACGTTTCGTAAGAAAGCGTTTAGTTAATTAAACATTTAAAATGGTTAACGGGAAATATTTAAACGGAAAACTGTTTCAAACCTGGAGCCCTAATCTGTACCTGATATTATTGGTAGGTATAGTCTCATGTCTAGTAGAGGTTGCCAGATACTTTGTCTTGTATTAATTGGTTTGAAGACCTTTGGTAATAATACTCATACAAACTTACTGCCATTTTAAAAATTATCAAATGGGATTTAAAAATCCAAATCGTCAGCATATTCCTGAACCTATTTGGCTTCGTTGTACATTTTGTAAATAGAGCACGTTTTACCTTAGCCTCGAAATGTTTCTCCGAAGAAATTTGCCAGTTGCCACCCTGGAAAGGGTAAGATATCTCTATAATCCATAGCATGTTTTTATGAGATTTCGCTATGTCCATCATATTGAGAAATAATAATTCTAGTTTCTGGTACAACTGACCCATTGAAGGTCACGGCCACAGAATAGAGGCAAACTCAGAAGCCTCATAAAGAATGATGTAGGGCAACGTCAAATCCCACCATTCACAGTAGCCTATCGCTTGGTTGTTCTTTCCGATATCTCGAGAAGCTGAAAAGGCTTAAAGAACAACAACAAAGGTCGTGTACCCACCGCCGTCCACTGCTTCATATGATCCAAAGATCTGGTAATCTGGTCTTTGGATCATATGATGGAATGGAAAAATTGTGATTGAAATATTCGAAAATTTATTATTCCTTACGAGAATTCTGATTTGGTCTGTATTCTGTGATCGTGGCTGAAATTAATCTATGGTTTGTACCTGTTTGCGTTGAGAACAAAAAGCTGAAAGAACGAGAAATTATTGCATTTTAGAGGTATACACAGTAATGTGTGTAGAGTACGACTTAGGATGAACGACATCTAATCAAAAAATATCTAAACTAGGACTAAACAAAACAGCCCAAGTAATTCCTGCTCTAGCTCCATTGAAAATAGGTATCTTCTAATACTTAATTCCAGCTAGCAAAAGAGAAAGAAATCTCTATAGGCTATGCCTAAAGAACACGGCCTTACTTCACTTGCGGAGTCTCGTGTTTAGTCAAATTATTCTGAATGAGATGATACGAACAGGTGGCAGCGCTTTATGTTAACTGAATTACATTCCAATTATCTTCAATACGAACCTGTTAGTCTTTGACCTTAGAAACTGCTGACTTTGCGATTAGATTAACTGGATTTGGGTTTTTGGATCGTACCCGCACACTTATGTGACATCTCCTTTTAATTCTGTTAACATGTCAGGAGTCTTTTCACCAACTTTTCCCTAACATATTGCAAACCAAAGTCTTCAATTTAATTCCGTTTATCGAGGAAACAGGTCCGCTGATCATAATAACGAGTAGGCAATTGGTTTACTATAGATAAATTTGAGTTTTTTATCAAATCGAAAAGATCATGACAAGGATTAGTATCT
>QYTT01087640.1:0-13506 GCA_006980735.1 Dasypogon diadema | reverse complement strand
AGTTCTCTTTCCCTTTAAATGTTCTAACCGACTTATAAAATGTCTTAAGTGCAGTTCTCTTTCCCTTTAAATGTTCTAACCGCCTTTCTAAATTTCTTATTTCCATTCTAAGGGAGACGAAATTAATCAAATATCAAATACACTCAGTGCCATTACTATGCATCCTATTTATTTTCAGCTTTAGCAAATTATTCAAGAAAAAAATTATTTTTACCTCTCCTGTAAAATTACAAATATGTCGCTTATAACACTTTGCCTTTCCAGTATCGATATTTATCTCTCCATTAAGGAACGTGACGATGGAAGTTCTACCTACATATTCTATGAACGATGAAAAGAGATAAAAACACCTGCTAAAATTTTCATAGGAATTTTTTATACCTGTTTCATTCTTATACGGTATTGACAACTAGATTGAAAGAGATAATATCAGTAGGGAAAAAATCGCAGTTCAAGGAAAATTCTACCTCCAGAAATGAGGAGAATATGTTTTCATAACTGCGCTGAACAACTAATTCATTATTTGTATGGATTTTAGCAAAAATTCCAGATAATTTCTTAAAATTTCCTTAGAAATAATTTGGCCTGGCAAGACAAAATTGAGTTCAACTATCTGGTTAATAGTTTTCTCAGAATATCAACAAATACAGCAATTCCGAGAAATACTATAAAATCTTTTAATTTGATGGGTCGCCTTCTCGAAGAAAACAAATCTAACCACGAATTATGCCATTCGCGCGCTTTCTGCATTGAGTGGTTCTAAACAAAATCATATTATCACTAACACTAGAAAATATTTCAGCCGCAATTCAATGGCTGTATTACTCATCGCATTGTTTTTATAAATTACTGCACTCATGTGACACTACATCATTTGTGTAATCCAGCCAAGCTAATGGAACATCAATCAAAACAAAACACATTTCTCCTACAGAAAAAAACTTTTAAAAGAAGCAAATATGTTATTCTCTTTCTATTATTCCCATTATTCAGAATGGCTTCATTCGGTTCTACTCTTGTGGACGTTTTTGTTTTCTTTTTTATACTTTAAGCATATAGTTGATCACTTTTCGGGGTATTCTCTTTCATATCAATAATTCTTGAGAGTGAATATTCGTGTAGTAAGTGTTCGTTGGTCAGCATAGTCAGCACCGACACATCTGAACCAATTTAAAAGAACGATTGGTTTTGAAATTTTATAAGTGTGCCAATTATCGGCAAAGAAAGGGCCTCGCCAGAATCCATAAGGCCAATCTATACAGATGCTGGATTTCTCGGCTTAACCGATTTACCACCTGGGGTATATTCATCCTGCGCATAGTGTCTAAAGGTACATTTAGACGTACAATTTTCTTGCCAGTGATTTCTCTGGCATTTCAGCAGAGCTGGCAGGTTGTCCACACGTAAAATAAAAACAGGCAGAAATTTCTCTGGATAATTATCTTGTGAAGAGAATGAGGTTGTTCAGACAGTTTTGCCTGAAAACTGGTAATCAGTAAGGCTGTATGTTTGAAAAATCTGGCTTCTCAAAGCAGCTAGCTTTTGTCCAAAATCCGTATGTTTGAAATTTTTGGGCACAATCTATCAGTTTCCCCTACTGCCAGATTTGCAAGTTTTCTGATCTTGTTTTTTAGGATGAGTGGAATCTGGGAGAAAAATGGCAGCTATCAGCTGATATAAAAGAGGTTATGTAATGTGTTTTGGTTACATTCTGAGAGGTAGGGAAATAATTATATTTAAATTGTATCTAGAGTAATGAAATAGCAATAATAAGAAGCATTTAAATGAGCAAGTGATAACAGGGACAATTAATCAAATGAGGTCGTAAGGCATGCAAAATACTGCTCAAAACAGTCAGAAAAGCGTATGTCTGAAATCCCTACTACCAAAGGAAATTCTTCGTTTGACGTTTGTTGCCAGATTTTCAACCATACAGACCTAGTTTTTATGCCAGAGCTGATCAATTGATTGTTGTTGGTTATTCGACTGCACCTCTGCGGCTTTTCTTTACATATAATATGGCTACTAGGGCGAAAATTTCTGCTGCAATATGTTGTTTATCTGTTATGTGGAAATGAAAATAAAATTAGAAAACGTACGTGGGTACGTGAATTTATTTCGAAACGTGAAAAGTTCGGATTTTACACAAAGTTTTGGGAAAAATTACGAATTGGTGATCAAATATTGTTTAAAAATTTTGTACGTATGTCTCCAAGCGATTTTGAGACTTTTCTGCAATTAGTTTCGCCTACAATCGAGAAAAAGGACACCGTAATGCGAAAGGCGATTACTCCTGGTGAACGCTTATCGAAAACCGTATCAAAACGTACGTGAACTTTTAATCAACTATTCTAAACTGTTGTAAACTTTCGTCAGTAAAAATACTTTTTAAATTCTTTTATACAAACAAAAATAAATTGCACACTTTTATATTCAATATGTAATATATACAATAAAAAAATTCGTTGCATTGTTTAACTTATCAAATTTGAAACACGTTTACAATGAATCACTACCACTGGCTGCAGAAAGCTCAGGGTATTAAAATACCCCCATTTGGTTTATCAAAAATCGCTGCCAGTGAAGAAGAATCCACAAACAAATCTTTAAAGTGCCACTGAAGTGCCAAAGAGACGACAGAGTGCCAGAAACGCTGTTCACATGAATGAGAAAATCGCTTCAAAAAATTCCGCCAGAGAGTGGCAGAGTTTTGTCAGAGAGCACTGGTTTGCTTGTTTAGACATCACGAGCATTTCTCTGACAAATCTCCGGCCATTCTCTGACAAAAAAATCGTACGTGTAAATGTACCTTAAGACACTATGTACCATCTACGTACCTCTATAATAAAATCTTGATATACATTGAAGATATGGTGGATTGCTTTCTCAGTATTATTAGTATTATATTACCACCAAAACCCTGTATAATTCCAACCCATGAACTGCAATTTTACACTCATACAAGAACTGTTTTTAGATAGAAGAAAGTGGTCTGACATATCTAAACATGAATCATTTGACCACTTCTTCCTATATGAAGACGCAGCTCATGACTTGGGGTTATAGGATTGCCACACATGGTCGACGTCACTACAGAAAAGTGACTGGCAAAAAAGCAGTAAATTTATAAAAAATATGCCCCAGGGATCGTACCACATAAGCTGGAGTGTGCACCAAGGAAATAAATACATTAGGAAATTGATATTCAATAGCTATAAAGAATAGTGCGGTTATCTGAATCGTCCAGTTGCAAAGCTCTTTTTAACTAGCTCTTAGTAGTTGAAATGAAACTATTTTTTAACTTTAAAACCTTAATCCTTACCCGAATGAATGGGCTTATTCAAAAATACAGTACTGCGTAATATATGCAAAAACTATACGTGCAGATAACTGCTTTATACTAAAAAAAAATCCTAGTAACTATGGCAGGGAACTGTAAAAATGATGATTTGAAAATCGTAAACTATCTGAGAACTGATTAACTACACGTGTAGCTTTTGCATAAATTACACAGAACTGCATTTTCGAATGGGCCTGATAAAGCCAGTCTTAAATCTACAGACTCTTCTGTAATGTTATCTGTGTCGATATCATTGAAAGTCAGCATATCGAACTCACGATGTGTTGAATGCTCACACAGCATTAAGAAATCAATAAATGAATAATAACACAGATATGGCGCATAAAAACCGCAGAATGAAATTTGTTTATAAACAAATAGTATTTTGATTTGACTTATTTCACTTGCATTTTCGAAATCAATTTTAAATAGTTACACGTTTCACTAACTGGGTCATAGACTCAGCCAAACGCAAGAAAGGTGTAAGTTTCAAGGATTTCGAAAGTAAAAGAAATTATTATTACAACTGCAAGCTCAAGACCGGTTTCACCGCCGAAAATTATTTGAATAGATTTAAAAATGAAGAGGAAATAAGTCGTGCACGTGAATTGAATAAATTAAATAAAACGTTAGGTAAGAAGTAGCATTTGTTTTGCAATCGAAGGTCGAACGATATCAATAATTCACCCGCAGCGAGGGATTTTTGCACAGTCGGTAATACTGAAGAGTAGATTTGCACTTAACGATAAAAAAGGGCTCCCATCCTCAATCTGTAGTCTATTGTAAACCTAGCAACTCTATAACACATACCTGTGCATTAAGGAGAGAGGTACAGTAAGTGTGTTGAAAAAATTAACAATTTTCAGAAATTCCTTTTAAAGTTAATATTGATGAAATTTACTATTTATGTATCTGGAACTGGCAACAATGGAGTCAAGCTATTCTGTGGAAAGCTCTTATTGTTTGATCTATACCATTTATTAAAGTAATTTTTATGTTTGCTACTGTATTAATTAAATAACACATAAAAACAAACATGACATAGAAACACTCCAGAAAATAATCAAGAAATTTAAAGTTTTATTGATTGCTCAATTCTTCCGCAAAATCCAGAGGTCCAATCTGAATGTGAAGAACGGATGGTGTACTGGGGAAATGTATTGGCGGACCTTTTATGATTAAATAAAAGGCATTTGTCTGTTTACAAAATGAAAGAAAGATTTATTCAAAGTATGCTTCATTGAAAGCTGCAATCTTTGTCCACTTCTTTCAGAAAACAAATGGATTCCGCGAAAGAAGAAGTCTTGATTTTTGAAGCTATCCCGTTATCTACCCAATATTGGATGTCTTCTCGCAAACTGAACCGCTCTGTGTTAAGTGTTGACTGCATACATTACATTGTCGTGTAATATGTAACGCACTTCTGATCCCACCAGATAGAATAAATGGATCTGGTTTGACTGGCTGCACAAGCTTCACAAGTTGGCTTGCATTTTGGGTTATCATAATGAATCCATTTCCCATTTTTATACCCTATGTGATAGATAGGGTATATTAGTTTTGATCCAACGTTTGTAACGCATAGAACCAATACCGCCAGAGCAGGACGAATTATATACCTATGCTCAGAATGTAAAAGCAAATCGAGTTAAGCATATCCGTCCGTCTGTCCGTCCGTCCGTCCGTCTGTATACACGATAACTCGAAAACGAATTGAGCTATAAGGCTGAAATTTGGTATGTATTATTTTTAGAAAATTTTTAGATTCAAGTTCGAAAATG
Organism: Dasypogon diadema; assembly: GCA_006980735.1. Classification (NCBI taxonomy): domain Eukaryota; kingdom Metazoa; phylum Arthropoda; class Insecta; order Diptera; family Asilidae; genus Dasypogon; species Dasypogon diadema. The sequence goes on along the minus strand of QYTT01087640.1, from coordinate 8,385 downwards.
GGCCGAATCCCCCCACTCCTTCAATAGGCTGCCATATTGAATTTTTGGATTATTGAGTTTAATTCAGATAGGGAACAACGTATAGCTCTCAAATTCAATAAGGAGCAGTTTTATGAGACGCTTAATCAATAAAATAAAAATCGCTCATATTTCCATACTCCTTGGTCGGGCCGCTATATTGAATTTTTGGATTGTTGGACATAATCCGAAGGGGAAGCAACTTATCGCTTTGAAATTTTGTATAGATGTGTTATATGAGACTCCAGGTGGGAAAAACGAAAATAGGCCACATCTCCCCACTCCTTGGTTATGCCGGCATATTGAATTTTTGTATTATTGGACATAATTCAAAACGGAAGCAGCCTACCACTTTAAAAGCTTGTAGTTTGTACAGATGAGTTTTATGAGATTTCAAGTCAGAAAAGTAAAAATAAGCATTGTCCCCCCCTCATTGGTCGGGCTGTCATATTGAATTACCAGATTTATGGACATAATTCGAAAATGAAGCCACCTACCACTCTAAAATTTTGTACACTAGAGTTTTATGAGATGAATTATATTTACATCAGAGAGGGTATCAAGTAATCAGCCTAAGGTATTTTTTGAGGTTCTTTCTTTCAATTTTGTGGGACCCAATTCCCTTGAGAAACTTATTGTTGGATAATGTTTAATTCAGTATAGGCTATTCCAACTATCTTCATCTAGTAATGCTACCAATTCCTCGTCTTCAAACATCTCTCATGGTTTTCTATGCTCTTTATTCGTCTGTATTAGAATTATCATTTTAAACCATCGAAATCATTCTTTCCAAGTTGTATTTGACGGAGTATGTTCGTCGTAAATTTCCACAAGCTCACAATACGTATCTGCTGCACTTTTCCTTGCAATAAAATGATGAATTAAACTCCCCGCAAATTTTCTCTTCGGAAAGTATTGACACATTCAATAACATGCAAACTATATTACTAACAATATCTATTAGGAAAAGACGGAATCATATTTATACAGCCAATACCTCTTTTCTTTATATTGGACCCAACTGCACCATCTTAAACACCTAAAAACAGATTTGGTGAATAGTCAGATATGGACCTATTCTCTTCCATAATAATACGTGAATTTGAAATTACGTCCCATACGCTCACTTGCAAATTAGTAGCTTTTAGAAGTGCCCCGGAATTTCTTTGCACTTGAAAACCAAAAACTGGGTCTTGGACGAAACCAAAAAAACAATATGAAAATTCTTGCCATTCATTACATACTTAGTGGATAATAGCATTTTAAAATTTTAGAATAATTGTAGTCCTTGCCTTCTTCGAAAATTTGTATCTCCGTGAATATTGATCGTAATGGAATAAAATGTGGGTCGTTTTAAAGGAGAAGATGCAAACTATTTAGAAAAAATAGCAACTTGAAAAAGGATACAGAGGATTATTATTATTTGACTTATCCTTTAATATCCTGGAGACATGTTTATGATTTTCTAAATTTTCCTTTTTATTTTTAATATTGTACCTTATATTAAAACATACTAAAATTTTAACTCGGGATCTTTACGCGATCAGAGTGTAAGAAATCATCAAGCTTCCGCTAAACCTTCGTTTCTTCACTATGAATTCACTTTTACCTCAAATCTTACTTAAAACATAATTGTTTATGACTCGATTACACCATATTCTTGTTTTATGTGGATGATGGAGGTAATAAAACAAGATAATTCCAAATAAGGCAAACAAATTGTATGTTTGTAAATTACTTTAGAAGTTTTACGTCCGAACAGGTCGTTAAAATAGTTCTCGAGATATCAGTCGTTTAACACCTTGCCTTTGATTTGCCGTTTTTAACACCCCCTTGGGTGGCATCATTCAATCTATTGGTTAGGGTTATGGTTAATACTAGCCCTCTTTGGGTCAGTCCTTGGGAGGTAATACCGTACGCCGATACAATTTTCAATCCCTGGCATAAGGACACCCCATGCGAAATATATTTGTGCTCTGTGTCTACTGAAAATGGCTGTACGATCCTTCGATCCATCAAGTGTTATCCCCAATTTACAGATGTTTGTCCTCTCTCTTACACACTGTACTTTTGCAGGAGTGCACATTTTCTAGTCGCATAGAGTACCCCGGTCGCATACCCCAGTGGTGCCCAAAGGGTTAATAAAATGATGCTCAGACTTGTTCTGACATTCGCTGCGGCAGTTTGGTGGCCTAAAGGATGCCAAGTAACTGTTAGGTATGGTGAAAAAAATGGCTTGCGTAAGGATTACGGACGTTTTTCGCACTACATACGCAGGTTCACTAGAAATTCTTGTGGGACTTCTAACGCTAGATTTGTTTGTGGAAAATATGGCAGTGGAGGTGGCGGGACGATACCTGGTATTCATCAGGGAATGAGTATAAGCATAAAAAAATCTTAGATCATGTGAAGGGGGATCAGGAAAATTGGCATGCCCAAAGATAGGATCGAGAGGGTCAGCATAATCAAGGTTTCAGAAGGCTTTTATCAGTGACGGATTACTCCCACAGAAGGGACAGGGAGATATTTTTATATTCACAAACCAGTCCATGATTAATAGCAGGACAGGTGCAGGAATCTTGTCTAAAGACATAAATATGTCCCACTATGTTAGCCCGAGAAGATACATCTCGGTTTACCAAGCAGAAATGCTGGAATACATAAGAAAGGGTCAGGTATGAGGGGGTAAAAATCTCTTTACATAACCACTGTATATTAAATTAATCACAGAGGTGAATTCATTCCCAGAAATCTTAGGTGTACAGAAACTCAATTGGTGTGCCTAGGAAAATGATATAATACTTATTTGGGTTACAGGACACGTAGGGATCAAAGGTAATAAAAAAGACGACAAGGCTCACAATTTACTGATAAAGGAAACTTGGCATCTTTGTTAACCCAGATTACTAACTCAGGAGTATTCCCGAAATTTTTAAATCACTATATGTTTCTCGTTGATAATTTGAATATTAATTTTGTCTAATCAAATATCTAAGTTTTCATATAGGTTTCTTTCATGTAAACAAAATGTGCGTGTTTGCTTCCATTGTGGAATAAGATTGCCTTTAAACATGCTTTAATGTGGTCAGTAAAGAAAGACACGCCAACCGTTTACATCATGGTTCTTAATGTATTATCGAAACTGAAATATCCAAAATATGCAAAAGTGTTCTTGTTCCCTGTACCTGTATTCTGCGTATTTAGTTCCGCGATTCAGAACGTCTTTAGAGTTAATCCTTGACTGTTCGTTTGGTCAATTCCACTCTCTCACTAAATTTGGACTTTAGTTCGCAAGACATCTACCAGTACCACTTTCACTACACACGTGTAGCAAAAACTGTCAGAATCTTTGACATGCTGTTAAGGAGTAAGTGAACACTTAAATGCTGAAAGTTACTATTCGGGTTCTTTAAATTCAGAAAAGTAGATATCAAGGATAGACGACTTCGGTAGGAAAAGCAACCATTTCCTGGAGGATATATTATCCGTTCCGACCAAACAGAAACAGGATTGAACATCTATGCACATATATTAAATCCTTTAGATACTCATAAATTCAAAGTCAATCTAATTAAAAGATAAAATTTAGAATTCCTAAATTCAACCTGAGTGAACCAAGCCTAATCCAATAGATCAAAGTAAAAATTAAAAATTCATATTGGAAAATCCAATGAAGCCACAGGAAAATTCTTAATCTGTAGGATCAGCCTTTGTGTTTGAAGTGAATTTTATACAAAGTGGGACAAAGAGGATGGATCTTAATCGAGGATCAGAGATGAGTCCGGGACATGGGCCTAACGCTGATTGGAAAATAAAAGGAATGGTGTCTTCTTCGAGACGCCGTGATAGATCTCTGTGTTTTTCGTGGAATCATTGTTAGAAGAGGAGTCGTGAGAGTGCTTACTGTAGTCTTTATCGCTTGAAGTATTAGCAACGAACATATATAATAAGAAATACAACTTCTAACATTACAATGAAAACTTTTCGTTGCCTTGAAGATTTATATTAGCATTTGCTAATTTCTCTACATAAGAAGGAAAAAGCAAGAAAACACATTTGTCTCTTCATTAACGAACGTGACGATGCGAGTTCTATCTACATATTCTATGAAGGATGAAAAGAGATAAAATGCATCAACTAAAAGTTTTATTCCTATACGGCACCAATAATTAGATTGAAAGAGACAATATAACTAACTAGCCAAAATAACAACAAACAATAACAATTCATTATTTTCTGGATTTTAGCAAAAATTCTAGACAATTTCCTATTTCCAATTTCCAGAATTAACTAGCCTAGTAAGATAAAATTGAGTTCAACTTGCTGGTTAACACCTTTCTCAGAATATCTCCGAATTTTATCCAACAAAAATTAGCAATTCCAACCCATAAAATCATTGATAGGTCCCCTATCTAATAATCAAAATTAATGGATGCTTATTGCGAGGGAAAGGCAAAGTAGTGCATTTATCTACATTTAGTGGTAGGTGATTAATAGAGCACCACTTATGGAAAGTGGATAAGTCAGAACATAAAAGTGCACATTCTGATTCGCAGGTAATACTGCGAAAAATCTTGGCATCATCAGCATAACATAGGATTCTCGAGTATTCAAGAGGGAGACCTACATCGTTAATGTAGATTAGAAATAAAATTGGCCCAAGATGGCTACCCTGAGGGATTCCCGATATATTGGATATGCTTTTTGACAGAAACCCACGGAAAAGCACTTTTTGAGTACGATTAGATAAATAAGGCTGTAACCAAACAATAAAAGAGAACGGAAAGCCTAACAAGGTAAGCTTGAGAATAAGGATCTTGTGATCAATACGATAGAATGCTTTACTAAAGTCGGTGAAGATACAATCGACTTGCTTACCTACTTCAATAGTCGAAATGCAAAAACTGGAAAATTCTACAAGATTAGTTGTAGTAGATTTCCCCATTAACGAAATCATGTTGAAAGGAACCAAACTAAAGCCTCAAATAATTTTGCGATGCAGGGCAAGTTAGCAATCGAGCAATGGTAAAATGGTAAAGGACTTCCGCAGTTCAGGAAAAACACCACAATCAAAAGATAAATTAAATAAATAACAAAGAACAATAGACAAATTATCACAACACCTCTTCAACACACAGGAAGGAATGCCACTCGAAGATCATGAATCCGCTTCCAAATAGAAGCTACGTCAAAAGTAAGATCCTTGTCCTGGAGAGTGGTAGCTTGTCAAAATAAAAAAGTCGTCTGGACTAAAATCGCAGTTGTCAATGCTAAATGCAGAACTGAAAAAGTCAGCATACAGATCAGCGATCGTTTGAGGATTTCCACTTTCGCAACCACCACAAGCCAAAGAAGCAGGGAAACCGTCAAATTTACGCTTAACATTCACAAACCTCCAGGATAGACCTGGGTCGTTTCGTGAAGCCAGCCTCATGCTTGAAATGTAATAAACTTTGGTACGGACACATATTCATTACGGATAATTGAATAAAGTCATCGCTACTCCTTGAGGAACAGAACCTTTTCCAAGCCTTATTTTTTAGGTTTTTCAGATGATTTAAAGAGCTATTAAACCATGGCTGAAATGAAGAGGAATATTTAGCTTTGCAGACGGGCACACTATAAATAAAACAAAAATAAAAAAAATATAGTGTCATAAACTGACTTAACAGCCTTGTCAATGTCACGCTCGCCGAGAACACCAGACCAATCACAAACAGATAACATTTCATTTAATGTGGAAAAGTCAAAGTCAAAGTTTCTATGAACAAAAATTTTCGAACCATTACTTGCGATGTTGAAATGTATAACATGGAAACTACCCATACCCATGTACACCAATTCGCTTATCTGCATAGTTAATAATAAAAAATTATTTCCATTTGGCATGGTACCGAGCAAACTTATTGATAACATTTAATGTTTCATACATCTGTTTCTTTAAGACATTAATTTTATGGGACACATCGAATGCTCTGAATCTAGATTCTGCTGATGTTGTCATTTAATCCGCTACCAAATTTAATTTTTTTTTCTTGAGACTTTGGAATGGAGAAGGAAATATGATATTTTATTAGTACGCTATTTAAATTTTAATGCTAACTGGTCTTTCACTGGTATATCCGTGATTATAGTAATGTATGATAGTCCGTTTTTACTGAAAGAAATGGATGTATATGTAGGGTCATTAGAAGCACATTCAACATGTTCTTATGTTCAAATTTGCACATAACGTTTGATGGGTTTGAAATGAACGTTGATAGAAATCGATTTTTATATGTGTACGTACTTTAACTATTTGCAAAATAGCTAATTATATCTCAAGCATTTTTCAACGAAATATCTACTGTGTTACGTCCTAAAAGTTGCGTTTATTAAACAAATACTTTATATCTTAAAAATTTAATAATTATTTTATCACAGAAAAATTACATCAGAAATGAGTCAGATAAAATTCACTCTTATTATTTTTTGGCTATTGAAGTCTTACACCTGTACACTTATCGCTTGAGAAAATATGCTAAAAATTAAGAGTAAAAAGCTGTACAGGGCCTGTGTTTATGTATAACATTACACTTTGTTATCAGTTAAGCTATTTGGCCATAATTATTATCAGATAATATGCTAGACTTGAATATTGACTCATTTTTACGTGCAGCTAAGCATGATTTATATCAGCAAAAAGACATGGCTCGCCTGAAAATCACAATAAATGAAATAAAATTTGTAGATTAGAGAAAAATAAAATTTATGACAGGAACAGATCTGCAATACGGGGATTTTCTTATTACAAAAATTTAAGTATTAGTTTCAATTAGCTTTCATTGATTGATCTGGTCATTAATAGTGTTTGTTCGACATATCCAAGCCTACACCTGAAGGATCGTTAGGGTGATTGCACTTCGGAGCAGGGTGAGAGTCGCTGGTAACTGTGTTTACTGTTCATTATTATGTTGCACTTCCAGTTAAAACAACAACAACGTGGTCTGCTCAGGTGCCAGTGTCAATATATGCAAGCACCTTGAGCCAGTGGATGCTGGTGCATTTGATGAAAAAAATGCAATTTAAGTAAATGTAGGTTTGTTTCGACAGGAAAATGGAAAAAATTAATAATGCAACGTAGAAATAAACATATTTCTAGAAAAATATGATATATATAAAAAGGTGAAACAATACTGATAATCCCATGAGATAAAGTAAAAGTAACAATATGCTTATATTCTCAAATTTCAAGTTCATTGTCAAAACTAAATACATTTAAATTCTTTAAAAAAATATCATCTGGGCATTCTGGTATATCTTCTTCGAGTATTTCTTCCTCATTACCAGTCGATGTTGACAGTTTATCATAATATGTTTGCGTGGAATACGTCGAAGGAGAAGGGAGTTGAGGAAGAGCCAGAATTTCAGAGGGGATTTTATGTTTTAAGGTACCTACATTTGTTCTTTAAGTCGCATACTTGGGTTCAATTTTTACAGTTAGACGTCTTAAAACTTACTCATCATTGGTATTAAAGTTTAAGGCTAGAAGATATTTAATTTTAATATATAGTCAATATCACAAAAATATTAAAATTTACTCCAAAATTTTTTACCGTGTGGAAACCAAGGATATTTTGTTTGAACCAGTCTGGCAGTATTAAAGCAAAACCTTTGAAATTTTTCTGTATCAATTGGAAATTGGCATATTAGAGTAATTAAATTAATATGAAAACTTCTAATCAAGTTTGCAGCAATACCAAGCCAAGAACATCTCAAAATTGTTTTTGTACATATTTTTTTCACTCTTAAACTTCTATTTTTCTGTTTTTGAGAATGTGCTATAAGTATATATTATGTAATTCGATATGATATATGTAAAATTCACTCAGCGTTCGGGGTAAATTTTGAAGACGCGCAGCCTTCGATATTTTTAAAATCCAATGGCTTCGCATCACAAATAGGACACGTTTGATATGATGGTGTCCTTGTTATTGCACTTAGAGCTTTTTGTCCTATTGCTGATAAAAAGAAATTAAAATTAACCTTAATGCTAGCATTATTTTTAAGATTAAATATATAGCTCCTAATTTGTGCTACTTGCGCTTCTACGCGTTTATGCTCGGCAATTATTGTGGTTGCAGTCTATTTCACATTTTTAATCGTTGAAGGAGGACAGAATCTTGCAGACTGCGGTGCGGGATTATTTAAAAAAATAGTCCATCACCATAATCCATCAATTGTAGTTATCCATAAAGGTGTTAAAGTTATAGAAAATAATGTGAAATTAGAATCGCTCGGGACATCCAACTTTTTCAAATATTTTTGTTTATAATTAGCAAACCCCGTACTTCCATCAAACCCGTAACTGAAAATGACAACTTTGTT
>QYTT01087637.1:113450-141449 GCA_006980735.1 Dasypogon diadema | reverse complement strand
AAAAAAAAAACGCAAGTGATATGATAACACTGCTGATAACGTCTAAATATTTGTAAAGCGCACTCAAGAGTCAAGATTAAGAAATTCATGACGAAAGGGCGATATAAACATTTTGTCACAAAATAATACAGTGATACTGATCTATGATAATAATCTGATTAGGAAGCTATGACGTTTTGATGATTATGAAACAGTTCTACTTTAGAGATTGCATTGGTGTGTGATAATGTCCATGTGAAGTGATTGATTAGGTGATACAGAATCAGATACAGAAAATGTGGTATTTTTGTAGAAGAGTTTAAAAGGTTTTTAAGCCTTTACCGAATTTTTATATAATTCTGTTCGACAACTACTAACAATTTCTTAAAAACTGTCCATATGTTATAGTTAGTGAATATTGAAAAATAGGTGAGCCTCTTCTTCTATTGTGAGACAGTTAGAATTTGTCAATATTTAGTCTTATACTCTCCTATTACATTCCCAAATCCCTACCAAGATTGTAGAAGTATAAGATTGATGAGGAAAATTTGTAAATGTGTAATTCAGGTCATTCGGGGAAAGTTTTACACATTTCTTGATAATATTGTTGACGAGACAAGAGTCAAAATTTAAAATTTTTCAGGATCACAATATAAAGAAGTGTATACACAGCCTAACTATGTTAAAATGTGTTGTTGCTGGGACGCCACATAAATCACAGAGTATTGGTGCGTGATTCACTATTCCTTCAGGATTTCTCAGTCATTTCCCGCAGAGTGGTGAGGGAGTTTTAGTTGTCTTCATATTTCTTTTTTTCACGTAGTACTAATTTGATCAGTATAGGTACAACTAACGGGACTTTTCAGGAAGATTTCCTTACAAGGAATTTAACTATGACTAACCTTTTAGAATATTCTAACTTCTATATATCTGCAATTGCATCAACTGAAAAGTAAAGGCCCTAACATAGAATCTTGCGGTATACCAAAATTCAATACATTGCATCAGCGTTATAAAAAAGTAGATTCATTTGCTATGGGCAAACTATCAAGAAGTCTGACTGTCGGATATCTTTATATATTTTTTACTAGAATTGACACTGTCAAAGGGTTTAAAGAGGTCTAGTGATATTCACGTTGCTATCACATGTCCTCCCAGTGTTTGACAAATATTTGGGTGTATTTTTGGTTAGGCTTCGAATTTTCAAAGATCTACTTCTCTTAAAGGTGTATTTTACGATTCAATATGTGATTTCCTTTTGCATTTCAGTTTAGTTATAAAAAATAGGAAGTAATCAAACCGAAAAGTTATCCTTAATAAATTTACCAATATCCCTAAAACTTGTATTTGCACTACTTCAAAAGATTTACCCTTTAATCTCGCCAAGGTTATTATATAATTTCCTTCTGCTACCCCGTCTGGCTCCATTCTAAATAGCAAAGCAATAAAACTCCTCCAACCGTAAATGTTTTTTTCCCTTTTTTTTAAAGTATAGCTTTGATCGTTACTAGCAAATTACCAAGTACACATAGAGCACATGACCCATTTTCCACAACAATGTACGAAAAAATTCAGAATATCATTACTTTTCTTGGTCGAATGAAGTTTTACGACCCAACACAGCACAATTCCCATACATAAAACTTTGTAATTTTTCCGGGGAGGGTTCATGAAAATGAGTGCAAGTACACGTTGTGTGACAATACTCTATATATATATATTTTAATTTATGGCGTGGGTGTAAAAAAAAAAAAGCTTCTGAGGAAGCGCAATAAAAACGCACAATAGAATCTAATGCTGTAAATGACCCCCACGCACCTGCAAACTCTGAACATATATTCGAAAATCACCCGGCCTTAATGAACGCTAGTTACAATAAAAAAAGGGAATTACATAGAAAACTGCAAAATGGTAAGCCATAAAAAGTGATATATGGCATTACTGTCGTCGTAAAATCACAATGGGTAACTTCACTTAGTTGAAATTACAAAAAATTAGATCAAAACTGAGCTTTTGTGTGTCACAATTCTCAGGGAGGAGGGTCCTTGCGGTTTGTTGTGCTAAAGTGAATTTCGTATTCACGGAGTACCCTTTGCCTTGGAGCCAACTTCATGCCGTATCATTTCTAGCACGCAACCCAAATTCAATTTCGACGTTCTGGGAATATTAATGTGTTGCTCGCTTTCAACTTTGTTCAGATAGGGCGGATATAGGGTGCAGAGCATACTTGCAGGACACAACTACAAAACACAAAACTCACCAGCAGCCACCCGGGAAAGGGAAGTATTTGCAGTCGTCGGGATTGGTTCGGTAAGCGCCACAAAACTTGTAAGAAGACGCCTGTCAGGGACACAGTGAAAGGGCAAAACAAGCCAAGTAAAATGCCATTAGTGTCAAATTACATCAAACAAACGCATAGTTATTTCGAGGCGCTTCCCTGTGTGGGAAAGACACCCACGAGCCGAGATGTATGCGAGGGTACTATTTACATATTATTGGGGTCCGTTCGTGGTGTGTATGTGCCAAGGACGCCTTCGAGAAAGATATTCCTTGTTCTTCCCAACACACTTTGATAATTATATCAAAGGCACACATTTCACGCAATTTGTGGGTGTCTCTTCTGCTATCGTTCTCATGTCTTATGGTTTTTTGGATTTCTTTTACTACGGAAAAACACGATTACGATTATTGTCCCCATCAATCTGGATATTTTCTTGTCTGAATGACATTTCTTTTAGGGGGAAGGTCACATGTGCATGGTTAACCTACAGAAATCACGTTGAAAGACAGAAACATTTCAGCCACCTACGCGACATTTTTTTTTATTTGATTCTTTTTGCTGCTGTTTCTATTCAACAATGTTCCGGGGAAACTTTTACCGAAACCCAAAAAGCAAGAAGGAAAAAATGACTGAAGAGACAGACGTTTATGAATTTTAATCGAATGCAAATAAAATTGACGACTGGTTGTGAATATCATTTGAACGTGAATCATCCAACCACTTCTTGTTGGGCTACCTTGTTTCGTGCGCCGTATAAATTTCGTGTTGCCAATTTTGAATAGATTGTGCTTCTGTAGAGGTCTTCCCTCTGGGGTTGAGTTATGCAATCGTGAATGTTGCCGAAGTAGAGAGAGTTGGTGTAGAAGATCATGGATAATGATAAGGTGTGATTGTTCACCTGCATTAGAAGTCTGGTTATATGCGTGGCGATAGCAGAGGACCGTGAAAAATTCATTGGATTACATTTATACGCATGTGACTCTCACTATTAGATTAGTGCTTATAACAGTTTTTAGTAATATGCTTTGAAATTTTTATAGTTGAAAGACCTTAGGGTTCTGGTCTTGCTAAAGGCGTAGACTACGTCTTGTATCATCCTAATCTATAACACTATTCACCAAATTCTAGATAGTGAGCGATTCCGTAATTTAATGACCGAATCGTTAGAATGATTCAGAGGAGTATAGGTCATTGTTTTCTGTGGAAATCAGTCACCTGGTCAGTAGGTCATATTAGTTGTAGTTAAAGATTTATGAGAGATTTTAAGTTAAGATTATTTGTATCTTTCAGAGAGCCCTTATCCCAATTTCTTTAGGTTTTGTGTCATTCAGAGGGCTCTGGTTTAAGCTTTAAGGGTAGTGACATTCAGATGGCGCTCACTAAGTTCTTAGCAGTTATAATGCTTGCAGTTGTTATATTTTTGTTTTATTCAATAAAGGCTTCTGATGATTGCGATTTCTACAGAGTAAATCTTTCTACTATAACTTACTTTGACTGCCATTTCTGAAAGCCAGGGAGGAATTGAATGGTGTCGAAAACACCAGACATAAGTAGTGGCCCTCTTTTACATTTTCATTTCCCAGAAGACATTTTCAGAACAGTACGTTAAATGAAAAGCGTGTATTCATGAAACCCTTACCGTTTTTAAAACAAAAATAGAAGCTTAGAAAAAAGTAGAAAATTTAAAACAAATTCAAGAACGAGTCATGTTGTAATAAACCTGATAGTAATTTTTCAACTTGGTCAATTTATTACCACACATAAATTACTCCAAGGGGAAAGTTCCTTCTAGAATAAGATTAAAATATTATTTCAACGTGAAGACAGTATGTCGCCGTTGGTATAAAACTTATCACGACTAAGTCAATAGAGCTCTGACTCTGACATCCCGAAGTCAGATCACATGTTATCGAAGTCGTTAGTCTCTGGTAGACACCGATTAGCACATAGAATACAAAAACACTAAAGATTACGCCACAATAAGAAGAAGAAACCAAGACATAATATTCCTCTCTCCACCCCCCTCTTCATCTCTTCTATTTAAATATTTCCGCTTATCTTGGGCATGATTACAAAAAATCGCCCAATCGTGCAACGAAAATCATCAATCTTAACACAGGAAACTTTTCGGACGTTATTAACGCTTTCCTTTTGTTTGTGAGTTTATCCTGTACTAGATTTTCAAGGATATGCCTTAATAGGTGGCGACATTAAGTCTGACTCCCCTTGTCTTTGACACCCCCCAGCCAGAGCACCGTTGGAGGTTAATGCTTGGTCTCTACAAGAAGGAGCTCTAAAAGTTGACAGCTTTCACTTTCCCAATAGAAATTGTTTGGATGATTGATTTGATGCCCATTAGAAACTTATTTCCTCTGTTTATGTGTTTGTGTGAATGTTTGCACTCCGGGGGAGGGGGGGGCGGGGACCATAAATGGAGTCTATTTTTACGAGGAGCAATTTTTTTTCTTGGCTCTTCTCTTACAATTAGTGCTTCAGCTTGCAGTCACACGGAAAAATTCTGATCGCAAGTTTTTCTTTGATGGTGAAACTTGACCCTAAGTAGAACAGTGATAAAGACTGGCTCTAATTGGCGTGACGATAAATTTACAGCGCTTCTGGAAACAATTTTATCTCACGCTCTTGAATTATGTGAAAAACATGCAAAAAAAAAACTGAAAGTTATCTATTTTGGCGGCGAAAATATCTTGCATCTGTTGTGTGTATCCAGTAGTCGGGCGGATAGCTCAGATTGAGATTTGACTCAAGCAAACAAACCATCGAAATTCACGTGCTCACATGTGGGCCGGGCACCTTACAGATTCCATCGCCATCGACAGCTTTTTGTAATCATATGTAAACCTCCTGGAGCGGCCACAATAAAGCTCCACTCCGTTTAAATGTTCACCAAAAGGCCTGGAACTTAAGCATCTGGTTTACATTAATTTTGACCTCTAATCCAGCACTGCCAAGGACATGACTTGGTTAATGGGCAATAAAACCTCATTTATTACTCCAGCCCTGGTAATCTCGCGTGGCTTTACTCTGTTCACTAACAATTATTAACCAAAAGATACGCGCGGACGATACATTATTGTTGATGTGTTTTTTTTTCGCCCGTTTGAGAAGGTCATCAAAGCACACATTGTATTCTGGGCAATCGGCGTATTTGTAGAGTTTTTCAGTATTTTTCATTTTCATCGACTGATGTGTAGAAGCTATGAGAAAAAAGGTCATCCAGTAATGATTCGTTCTGTGTGCTCGACTGATTGGCTTAAAAGATCTTTTGGATTAAGGTGTGTGTGTTCGTAATTAGCAGTCATTTAGCAGCAATTCATTCGACATGTTCTACGAGTAATCAATTTACCACAGTGCTCAGGTGTTAGATAAGAAACAACAAGTCACACAGTGGCTTTGTTTGTTCACGTTACTCAGCTGACGTTAATGAGACAAATTAGGAGAAAATGCCGGGTTTTAGTATAAATAAATGTGCTCTTTACTTTTTCCACAAATTTTTAACTTCGTGTGGCTTTCAGACATTATTATGTACTGGCGGTGTAAGAATAGTGTAAGCAGGGAGAACTGTGGGCAACTTCAGCATGGTGATTGAACTCTTATAAGGCCATAGATTACGGGCACTCATGAGAAAATCTAATCTGTTTCTTGATAAACCGTGCAAGCATTCTGGAAGGACGGGAAATTTGGTCCGAATAATTGCAGCTATTCGAAATCCTCCGAGAACTCACCTCACCAAACTCACCAAAGTAGATACGTATAAAAGTTGACTGAATGGTATTATTTGGTACAAAGGACGTTAAAAGCACACTCTTTACGGAATAGTTAAATTTTCCGATGTTCAGGTGAGTCCGGGGTGGTTGCGCTTGGTTTCTTGAAGGTATTTGACAAGGTCTGGCACTATACTCTTTTAGCCAAACTCCCAGCATTTGGTCTGGATCAATCTCTTTTTACCTGAATTGCAAGTTTCCTCTCTGATCGTTCCATTTATATTACTTTGGACGGTATCACCTACAACTATTATAATCAATGCCGGTGTACCACAAGGTTCTGTATTGTACCTCACTCTTTTCCTATTTTTCAGAGGATGTTATGTTATAAATAGGATTTTTGAAAATACTTCTTGGTGCTATCATTTGAATTTCGAAATTATAAAAGTCTTACCTTTCATCTATCTAATAAATGGAAGATAGTAGACAGTAGAAGATAGTAAACATATTTTTCCGGCGCGAAGGACCAAACGTAAACATGAGCAACAGGTTGTCAGAAATTTTCTAGCAAATATAGAAATATTCCAGATAGACTGCTTATGTTTTATATGAAGTTCTTTGATCATACCACAGTAATTACAATGTAAAAAAATTACTGTTAATTATCGTACTGGCGTACTTACCACGACGGCAATATTGCAAGTATCTGTAAAGGAGAGAAAAAAACATTAGTAAAAAATATGGAAATGTTTTTAATTTTAACATTATAATGTATAAAATTGTGCGGCAATCGTCGGGGACTCAAGGTATAATGCGATAGCTCAGATTCTGGGCGTTACAACAATTAAATGGTTCGGAACTCGTCTAATTAGTAGACGAATCTTACATTTGGAGCTAAGATCTCAGTAGTTATTAATTATTAAACTGATGATTATTATTAGCAGGTAAAGCACAAAAAGCAGAGGCAGCACTTACATCAATCTCAAAAGACGTCAAGCCGAACCTGGAACAATTAGAAAAGCAAAAGGCCTTTGAATAGATTTGCATAAGAAGGGAAGTCATTGGCTTAAAGATTATTGCAGAAATTAGTAGAATCAAAATGGGCTTATGAATTAGTCAGCATAAATACTACCAATAGGATTAGGGACCGTACAGATGACTGCATACATAACAGCGCGTTCTGATTAGAACTCAGATGGATTTGTAAACATCAGGTGCCTCCTTTACATATCTTTTTCACTTCCGGTAATATGTTCTTTTTGTTACATTGAAGGCATATCGAAAAATTCCTCCTACAACTAACGTCGTTTCCACAAAAAATATTATATTTAAATAAACATGGAACAACAAAAAATAATCAAATACATAAATGACTTTGGCACAGAGAGCTCTGGGGGAGTGTAAACTTCTGAATGCGACGCAATAGCACAACTAAAAGAAAACCGAGCAACGCAATAAGATGTTGACCCGAAAAAAGTTGATCATTAATCAATCTGCAACCAGTGATTTATGCCAAAGTGTTCTGAATCTGAATGCATACTTTGTCAAATAGATTGACTAGTGGAGCACCTTAGTCCGTTTTGCCACTAGTATAATAGACTCCACCCAGGCCAAGAAAATGAATTAACTCCAGATCCGCTTTGGTTCTGTTGATTAAGTTTAATAACTCCTCGCTCGGAATATTAATTCAACAACAAAATAAACTTTTGCAACTTTTTACAATAGAAAATTCTGTTTAATTTCTTAATGGGCAAGTGCGTGACTAGAATGGCCGGCCAGGCCAGGCCAGGCGATATGGCAACGTAAGGAATTCAATGCTTTCCACATTTGGTCGTGTTGTTTTCTGCGATAAAGAAGCGTTCTTGGCTTCAACTTCCACTGGACTTGCAGCGCGTTTTTATGCTTCCATTAGTAAATTACCTGCTGGCATTAGAGTCACGTGACGCACACTTTGATCAAAATCTTGAATTTGATCCAAATCGATGGAAAACGTTCGAGGAATTCAAGATTTATGTTCGAAACAGTTTTTCGCATCGAACACTCCCAAGGAATGTATCGGATTTATATTTCCTTAAGTCGCCCGCATTCCCTGCCATTTATTTTAAGATGTTTCGTTGAATTGTGCCTGAAATCTCATTATTCGCCTTGCACTCAGTTTTGTGGTCCATCTTTCTGCTTGTGAACTTCAAAAGATCTCGCAGGCCACGAAGGAGGAAAATAAATTAAAAAAGGGGGCGCTTAAATATGTTATGGAAGTTATTTATTGCCGAGGCTTGGGCAACATGTGGCCCACTTGGAGGGAGTCAGAGACTGGCCGTAGTCTCCAAGTCCATTTTTATGTGGCCACCCATGTAAATGGAGCGCCAACCGAACTCTGTGGAAAAGCAAAGGAATTCAATGAATCGAGCGGTGGTATTGTCGGAATGCGGGCATAGTTCTCCCTTTTCTTGTGTCCATGACATCCCGACTTCTTTCCTACTGCTCATGCCCGACTTTTTCTGCTCTGACTTATCTTCAAGACTTTTCCCTTTTAATTAAGAAATGAATTGCTTTCATTAGACTGCTTCACGAGAAATTGCCTCCTATGAATGCTAACGCAACTGCCTTTGTTGGATGGGTTGGAGATTTCTTGAGCCTCCTCAGACCTCAGTCCACAGCCTCTGGTTTTTTTTCTGGGCGGTAGTTTAACGCTCGTGATGAAGAAATTATGGGCTGAGGAGCACGTATTAACGGGGCCGAGGGACGGGGAGAGGATGTGCTTTTCATGAAGCTTCAATTCAAATTGATTTATTGAACGACCCTTGGGAGAAAGGGCGGTGGGTAACAATTGGTAAAATGGATTTAACTGGATAAACATAGTTTTGGCGCCCGCTTAAAATAGTTCCAAGAAGAAACCACTGGCAGAGTGGCTGTCCTTTATCGATGTTTTATGAGACATGTGGGGATTTTTATAAATTTCCAAAGTTAAATGTCGGCTGGTGGATGCCGCATGGATGAGTCGATGCAAGTAGATTTGTTGCTGGATGTGGGTCGAACTTTAAAGCAGATAAAGGGGGAAGTTTTGTGATTTATCGCGCCTTGTTTTCATGTTGATATTGTTATAGGAATTTTGTGGGGGAAGTTTTGCGTTTTATTGCGAGCTGAGTACATTTTGTGTAATAAATCTCTTGGTATCGAAATATATTTTCAAGACGTAGAAATTTGTTTTCCATGCAGTTTTCTTAGGATTAGAAGTGTTTGTTGAGTAATTTTACAGCCTATGGGTTATTGAAGCCGGTGAACAAGTCGATTGTATTTTTACATACTTTTTCTCCTAGACCTAATGATTATTCCAACATTTTTTTTACTTCTCAGTTACTAAGACTTTTCAGTAATTGGCTCTTTCAATAGCCGCAGAAAGGATTGGGTCGATCAAGGGTGATTTTCCATCGTCCTTTGAAAACCTATCTGAAATTTCGTTTGCCTCAAAACCTTTATACTCAGGTATCCGCGTCAAGCTGTCTCTGTTATGTTGTGCCAATTGTTTGAGGACATCTAAGTTAGACAACGACAACAACTAAAACCCCTGAAATGATTAATCTCTTAACAATTTTCAATTTTACAAACTTTTCACGTGTTACTCTTTGCTTTGCGTCGCAGACAACATCTTTCCTCTCACATTTCACACAAGCCCCTCCACAAGATAACAACAAAACACCTGTTCAAATAACAAAATCAGCACAAATCATACAAAGAATATTATTCCATCAACAAGAATTTTCATCTGAATCTCACACACTAGATATCTGGACGTAAACTTTTCGCCCAACAACCTGATTCATGTCCAAGTGTCAAGAAATTCAGCCAAACCGCTTGATAAATGACTGCATCTCAGCCAGCATCCGAGCAGCATCAGCCAGCATTACAACTCGAAACGAATGTGTTTCTCTTGTTGAAAAAATAAATAAATCCATAGAGGAATCAAAATTGGAATTGTGGCGCCGTAATGCCTGTCCCGCGCACCATACAGTGTTTTGCTTTTTAAATAATTCAAAGTCGCTGATTACTGGATCACGTACTCGTCAATTCGAATTCGCTTAACCTTAAAACTGAGCTGGATAGGAAAAAAAAACGAAGAAAAAAAAGCAACAATTCCCGACCCGCTAACAATTGAATTCTATTCTTTTATTGAATTACTAACTAACGTTCCGTAGGCTCTCATTAATTTCCACATAAAGAAGACATTAAGTCCGCTAAAAATAGAATTATCGCACTGAAAAAAAATGGAAAAATTTGTATGCGTTGTGCCTGTGAAAATGCGAAACGCTATGGATGAAAGAGATCGCTTGAACGCAGAGCGAAACAGAGGGCTTTTAATGAATGGAGCCAATTAATTATCTAACGACGGCCATATTTGCTCAAATTTGGGCAACAATTGGGCGATTTTTTTATTCTCCAGCCAGAATTATGTGCGGTAATTATCTTTATCGTCCAAAGTCCACTCACTGGAAACTCAATCTATAATCGTTTTCTTGTTCGTTAGCCAAAAACGGCCAAACGAAACGAAAATCTCCTCTACTATAGACTCTAGAAGAAGACAATGGAGGCATTCTATTCGTTCTCCACCTCAGAATTTGTTACGATTATTTCCCAGATAACAATCTGCTGGGTTTTTATTTCATTCTCCTCCTCTGCTTCGGATGCTTCTTGCTCTTTACTTTACTTTTTACGCTTTTAATCAAGTTTAGCCGCCAGCAGCAGCGGCTGCAACAAAGTTCCAATTCAACTACCGCCGCTGGCTTCAGACTGCTCTTGTTGATTTTTTAATGGTTGTCGGTACCTCTAATGACAGCTCTGACCTTGAACGAATTATCGCTCGCCTGTTTTCGTTTTCGTTTGGTTTTTTTGTGACTAATGAACTTTGCTTTTTTTGGATTCACCAGGTATTATATAACCGTCTTTCCAGCAGATTCCCACACTAGTTTAATTTAAAAAAAAATGTATCGTACTTTTTTTGTTGGTACTAGTGAGGCTAGAACTGGTTTTTCGTTGTCCATCGAAGACGATCTATCGCAAAATCTACAAGAAATGAACAACAGTCAATAGGGGGTCGGTCTGGATTTATTTACAGATCTCTGAGGAAATCGTAATTCAAATCAAATTAATAAAATCGCCAAATTTTGGTGCTAGCGCGACCGGAAAATTTATAATGTCTGGGACTCAGCTAGCTCTATCCGTCTAGACTCTTTCTATTCCCCGTGGAAGTCCACCCATGTTTTTATTGTTTTTCGAATTTTGTGAATTTTTAATGAGCGTGGTATTATAATGAGGCAGTGTATTTCAATTTGGATTTCCTTTTTTTCCTTTTTGTCTTCGCAGCCCGAAATGGGAGTTCTTTCTGGAGCCACTTCATTTGCAAGCGAATTACTACCACCATTCATACAATTTGTTATGCTCCGGTCGAAGAAGTGAAGGACACCTCATATGAGATAAGTCTTTGACTTTGAGACTATCCTAGAGAAATGTTGCTGTCCTTGACGGGTGATTATTAGAGAGCAAAAGATGAAAGCCCCGAAAAATTGAAGAGGTCATTATATTTTGATGACATTGGGGCCTGGATACAAGAAGTTGTTTGTTATCTCAAAGAATTCATAGGAGATATTTTAGCAGAGATGAAAGATTATAGATACCGAGGTTTAGTATTTACGCCTTCACTATCTATCTATCTATCACTTCAATCGGGATAAACTTGGCGCAGATATGATACTACGTGGGTAGTTTGAAGAGGTTTGAGCCTAAAATAGAAATAAGCATTTTTTTTTTGTCAAATTCAGTTTTATAGTCTTCTTTTCCCAGTGATGCTCCAATTTCTCTAACTTGTACAAATAGTAACTGGCATCTTTCTGTGCAAAATAGGCGCTTACGAATGCTATATAAATTCTTCCTTTAATGGAAGTCCCTGTCTGGGAAATTTTAGGGAAGAGGAGATTGATAAATTTTAACCTGACAAATGTTACAAGTGAGCCAAAATTGTTAGGCATGAAATTTTTACTGTCCAACATCCCAATGACGGTCAATGTGAATATGACTCTAAATTCTCTGCCTCTTTGCCCAAAATCACTTAGCAGATGTACCACGAACTGAACTCTGAAGAAATTCAAATACGACAACGGCTTCAGGAACTAAGACAGAAATATTTCTTCTTTGTTGTTTAACTTATGTTAAAGCGTTATTACTAACTTTTTCTGTTTTCCTCTGTCCTATCAATTGCATCACCATACTTTTTTTTGGCGGAGGGGGGAATGCGTTACGCACACCCTAGGGGGAATAGCCCCCCGTGTGCCGAACTCCCCACGATACGGGTCTACCGGCTAAACTCCCCTCCCCCCCTCCTTGTCACCTAGCCACCAACCCGTAACCGTCGTTAGACATTACTTCGGGGCAGCGGTCCTATGTTTGGGCTCTCCGATGTGTGAACGCTGAACGCGGAGATGGGTAAATATTTCTTGGCTCCTCGGTGAGAAGTGCGCCTTCTGGGCTAGAAGGAAAACTCATTATTATAAGCTCCTTTTATCAATCATTGAAGGACTAATTGGTGTCATGCTTGTCCTATGAAACTGCTTAATGAAAGTTGAAAGGATGCTCTGTGATTATAAAGTACAGCTTTGGCTGAAAAAAGAAAACAGGAAAAGAGGTATAAATTTTCATTTCTTTTGAATGTCCACGTTTTACAAACAGAAGTGAGAAGAAAATATATAATAATCTGGTTATATTTGAGGGTGCTGTTAAGATCACACTTCCCTTCACGCAAACTTAGAAGACCTAATCAAGATCATCAGCAAGATTGCCTTAGAGAAAAGTCCCGAGTACACACCCACAAAAGTACCAAACCTAGTGCGACAACTACAAAAGGATCTTCGCCTAATTTATTTCATTAATTGGCTGGGAATTGTAAGCTCTAGAGAGACACAGTAGTCGAGGCGTCTAAGATTCTTTGGGAGTCGACCTAACTAATGAACAGCAAGAAGCTCCACCCAAACACAAGAACACTGAAAAGCTACTTGAAGCATTCAGTGTGAGAACCTGACTGAATACGTTTATACTCTGTAAATGTAACCAGAAAAGTACCCCACAAAAATTAATAGAAGTCATGCAACTACTTGCATTATTACCAGTCGCTCGAAGTCCCTTCAGATTTAACAACACCCTCTTAATTATATTCTTTTGTATGGTTACCATGTTAACCCATTTTTAATCATCGCCTCATATTTCTTAACCCCCACGAACTAAAAACGACATTTTCATTGCAAGACATCTTTGGATTACTTCTGTAATTTCAAAACACCATGACTCAAACGATTTTATCCGGAAACAATGTGATTCTTTCCAGTAAACATAATCTAAGTTCTGAGTTCTGAGTTCCGGAAAACGTCTACACTATAGCTACCCTAAGTATAGCTGCCCAAAAGTGATAAATTGCCTTTGAGTAATTTCAAAACCATTTCCGATTTTAGTTTTATTTTGTGATTTTATTTCTCTCCACTGCAATGATAAATGTTCGAAGTGGTGTTAGAAAGGGTGAAAAATGGAGAGGTGCTGTGCTGGGTAGGAAGCATTATAGAATCGAAATGGTGGGACGATGGGCTTTCAAATATGACTAACTTTTGTGATCGATGTATTTGACGACAGTTGTTGTATCAAAATAAAAGATAACGCGTTTTTACATGGTGTAATTTCCAAGAAAGACAGAATTCTTAAAAATTCAGCTTATCTGGGAATTTCCCAAGGCTCGCCACTTCATATTATTTGGCTGGCACCAGTTACTTCTTCGCATATTGTTGCTGCGGTTTGCAGATATTTTTTTTAAATGTTGCAGAATTATTAAATTGCAAGAGGCCTTGACCACCTTTTAATGCGATTTTAATAGCAGCGCAATCATAAAAGAAACGATTACTTTTTATAATAATTTCCCCATAAAACTTAAGCAGGATGCACCTAACAAGATGAAACAAGTTTTTTTTCCTTCCATTAAAAAGCAGCGTGTGTACACTCCCACTCATTAAAATGAAATAAAAATCTATATTTCACACAGAGACAATTAAGTGTTGAACAAAAACTGGAAATTAATTTCCTCTAATAACATAAAAAAAGTCCTCCTACTTTGTAATTTACTCCTACATTGTACGTCTCACCTACACCGCGACCCGTTGCAACTTTTAACCGCTGTAACCGCACCACAAGCCACGAACATAACCTCAACTGCAAAACAGCACAAAATAAGGTGATAAACGTTATTAAATAATTCAATAAGCCGCAGAGAGAAATTCCAGACGATTAATTACGAAAAAAATTAATGAAATTATAAACTTTCCTCTGGTTTTTAACGACTGTTATTATAAATGCAATCAGTGGCTTGGAGTAGGCTTACACTGGCAGTCGACAGCAACGTTCCAAGCGGGAACTTAAGTTGTCGAAGGTATTAACGAAAATCAGGAAAAAGTGAATCGGCACTAATGAATTCCTGTTTTATTATCATTGAAATTCACAAATCATTTTCGCTTTATGCTGTTTTCCAGTTTATGTATCTCGTCCGGTTTGTTTAATGGCGGCAGATCAACCTAAACCTAAAGCTGCGTCTGCATTGCCATTCAGCACTAGTGTGAACGGTTGGTTTTGCTTTTGCCTGGCTATCTTTCGTGCTAGTTCTTGCCGATTTAGTTGCACGAGGAATCGTAAATTGTTATTATGCTCTTTATGGTTGTATTGTCGTAAAAACGGATTACATGTATCATAAAAATGTGCAAAAATGGAGTTTATTTCACTGCCGATAGTCATTAAGTGCACATAGAATTTCTTATGTGTTGTTCTCTGGTGGTGAGTGCTACGACTCCGATCCGACGGCTCTGACAATGAGTACGGACGGAGTCAATGCTAAGTCAGGCCAGACCGAGACCAAGCCGGTGATATATTTAGTAAGTTGGATTGTTGCGTGCGTTGTGTTTATCGCTTGGCGGCAGGGAGTCTCCTTGTCAACCTTGACACAGTTGAAGCTGGATTTGTTAGGTATTGAATGGATTTTACTATCAGCAGAAAAATTTAATTGTTTTCATTAATTTGTAAATCATTAAGGTGAATTGGCCGAGAATTATTGAGTTATTTATTTTTAAGCTGAGAATTTTATGGGTTTCGTTTCGGATGATTTTCGGCAAGGACAAACCTTAGGGAACCGACCAAGCCCGACCCTGACTTGGCATGGTATACACCCACCGACAAACTAAAATAGACTTAATAGCCGCCCAACATGGGGCCAATTTTATTTCTTAAGTCTTGGTCTTGAGGTGATATGGGGGTTGTAAAACTGGTTCTCTTCTGGCTGCTGTCCTACACTGCAATTATTTCTTCACAGTTAATTCAGTTGTAAACTAAATCGTAAATGAATTAAGTCACACATGCCTGGCGTTACTTGATGATTAATTGATTGAATTGGCGAGGAAGTTCATTGAACTAATTAGTTTGCGTTGGATTGGTCGGAGCACCAAACTGATCTTTTATGACGGAGATTAATGAAGCAAAATGGAGATTGTATGGTTTTAATATTGGAACAAAACTTCAGTCATGACATGTGGTAGCAGAAGGAAGAGTAAGTATTATAAAATCCATCTTAATCCTTCTTTATTGTCAAGGAATTGTACATTAAAAATGTCTTCTAAACGGCCCAATAAACAATAACAATTATTTCTGGAAGTTGAGCAATAACAAGACAAAACTACCCTTTAAGATCATTCAGAAGAAATATAAGTAGAATTCAAACGTGTTTCTTCGCTAGCCTACTCACTTAGCGGGTCAACTACCTGTGCCGATCGGTGCACTTTCCTAAATTAGTTCGCTCGAAGTTTAAGGGTGGGAATTAAATGAGAACGGTGAAAATACACAAGAGAAAAATTTACAAAGAACATCAGATTTGGTTTGTTTTTCTCATCCTCCTGAGTTTGATGATGGTGACGATGATGGTGATAATAACAAGGGTGGGTATCTTTATCCCCATTTTTAGGCAATAAGCAACGGATAAGAGGCATAGTACCAGACGTCCTCTTCTACACAGGGATTCGCGACTCCTCCAAATATCTTTAAACACTCTATACTAAGGATATTTCTAGAACAATACAAACCTGCACTACAGGGAGTAACAGGACTTTCGCTCCGATGAGAGAACTATAAGGATCGACCACGCATTCTTTCGTGTAAATCGATACATACAACTAATCAGAGACTACAAAGACCATATTAGTCTTCCATAAAATTTCCCAGGAGTAGGATTGGGACAATCTATGCGAACATAAAAGGTACTGATAGAGTTAAAAGAATTTCTCTAGGTAAAATAAAAATAATACCAAAATCAATATTAGACCAAGTTAACAACCTAACACTTTTCCATCCACAGAAGCACCAGCAAGTTTTAACTATTTTGGGGGAAATTTTACCAGCACCCATGGACAACGGTCTCAATTCAATTTCTCTTTCAAAGATCATCAAATTATTCCATTTTCATTACCAGCGGCGCGCATATTTCCACTTTCCTAACCATAAAACAAACACTGCTGGACGCCAACACATGTGTGAGAAACCTACATCTATCAAACCCACTAGCCCGCAACAAAAAACAAATCCCCCTTCTTATTTCCCAGTGCCCAGCCATTAAAATCTTCTAATTAAAAGGAAATTATCATTACAATAAAATCATTGTGGATTTTCATGACTTCCCATAATTCCAGCTCGTTAGTGATCATGGCATTACCATCAGAAAAAAAGATCGCTTTTTTTACCGCAATTCATTTACATATAACCTTAAGATGCCACCGAGTGGGAACTGCCTAAAGCCCCAAAAAGTGTCGTCTGCGACATTTCAATCAATTTATGAAGATAACCCGCCTTTTCAGCACTTTTCGAATTGTTTCTGACCACATAAAAGGGAGTTGTCACCTTCATGGCCAGTTGTGGCAATATTTGAACAGATCATAGGTGGAAGTGAACTAAAAATGGCTAGAAACCAGCCGGTTTGTTGCTAAACGCTACTATAGGGAAGCCATTCAGTCTGGTGATTGATCATCTTCACTCGTATGCATGGAAAATGTTAAAAACGAAAACATCCGACAGGTGGTGGCTGGTGATAAAGGTGATAATGGCTAGATCAAGGTTCATGAGATCGGGTCTTGTGAATGAGGGGCGCCTTTTTTGTTGTTCGTGCTCTGGGAAAAAGATTCGAACAATAACAGAAAAAAAACTTCCTTCTCAACTTAATCGGTTCTGGTGGAATATAAACGATGATCAGGCAGTCCACATATCATCAGTGATCTTGGATAAAAATTAATGGCCAGCTTAGAATGGAAATTTTAAGATTATGTGGGCAAAAAAAAAATGATGAGTTTCTAGTAACGGGTTCCAGCTCGTGTTTAAAATTATTCTCTAGGGCTGAATTCTTTCGGTTTTCCCTTGTAAAGTTCTGGTTCTAGATAAAGTTAGTTTATGGAAAGTTTAAGGACGTTTATTCGTCGCAAAGTTGTAGGTACTCTATGGAAATTTGAATTTCAAAGTACCTTGTGAATGTGTTTAAATCGAATTTTTAAGTTTTAAATAGGTTGAAGTAGATAACGCCTAGACAAGAGGAGAATTGAGACGTATTACAAGACTTTTAATTTTCTGATATGGTTCGATTGTTTACGCTATTTTTTTTTCTTGAGGACAGAAGCAGGTGTGTTATTTAGATATTCCCGGGGTGTAGCTTCAAGTAGTGGACAGATATACTGAGAAAAAAAATGGAAAATGTGTTGCTTTCTTACAAGTTAATTACAGATAAAACAAAGTGGAATCTCATATCAGTCCTAGTTAGTCATTGTATTATATCAGTTCACAACTTTTTTAAAATGATTCGAAGAGATTGTGATGGAGATCTGCTTTATTTGAAATCAATCCGGCTCGAAGGACCAATACGTTTCTGGTTGGCAAGAACAACTTAATGAAAAAAACGGATAGAAACATAAAAGTTTTTAAAATCAGTCAAAGTTTGTCTGCGAATTTCTATTGACCTCAGGTTATACCATATAAAATCTCAGCTTTCAGCACGTTATCATCAATTCATTTACTTTGAGGGAGACTGAAGTTCGTGATTATCCAGAAAAAAAAATGATTTAAATTATGTTTAATCTAGTACTTTTTTACAAAGATATAAAAAATTATTTCTGCATGAACTTACGTTATAGTTCGATTTTTTTATGGTTTCGCCAAGCCGGCCTATGTTCTTAGGCTTAATGCTCTTTGGCGTGATGTTCAATGATATATTGATAGAGTGACGAGTTTAATAGAAGATTACGTTTAAATATTTAATAATAATTGGATAATCACAAAAAACAAATTAGTCAAATCTCAAATGGACTTTTAATCCCCCCGAAAATAAATTACGATAAACAAAACTATAAAGTCCATCAATATCTGCTAAATTCAAAGAATTTCGTCCAACTGCAGTATCAGACGTCAGTGCGTCAAAAAGGATTATATCAGATGAAGTCAAAATATAGGTTAGCTAAAAGTAACCGTTTAATTGACCCAAACAGCAGATAATGGCCTGCCCCCAGATATTATTCAACGATAAATAAATTTAAAATTTGAATTTTTATACCATCATAAAACATTTGCTATCAGTAAAAACAACCAAAACAAAAAAAAAATACTTCAACCCATTCTTTGTAACAATATTTTCCCATCCCCTACACCAATTAATCACCAGCAAAAGAATGTTGGGTAAATATTTCTGCAGTCCGTCGATATCAACACCACATGAACAGGCCTTATCTAAAAAATACATCAAAAACCGCCGTCTTTGTTGCGCTCCAAGCTTTTCTTATCGTGTTGGTGCTGGGCAATTAGCGTTGAACTTGATTTCAATAGGTTTAAATACCTTCCATCATTGATAAGAAAAACTCGTCGATAAGTACTGATTTCCTAGATCGATCTGACCACCTTTATTGGCTCTGGCAGAAAACCTGAGCAAGTTCGTTTCTGAGTTAACAATAACGCATTTCCGTTTGCTGTTTGCTATGTGTTCGCCGATTGTTTATGTAAATATTTTGTAAAAATTTTTAAGGAGTTTTTTATGAGTTTCTTGATTAAAAATGTTCCGAAAGTTCAAGCATGCGCCAAAAAAGTGGTTTTTTCCCATTCTTTTTGTTGTTGCAGCATTCACCAATTAAATCGCGTCTCTCACGCCTTTTAAGTTTCATTTTTAAATTTCAACTGCTTCTTCTTTCGCACAGAAGACATTTGAATAGGAAAAAAAATCGTTTGGTGTTTTAAAATGCGGTGTGCACAGAACATTACCACTTCCGCCTATTGTCGTGCAAGCGTTTAACATTGAAAGACCGTACCGAGAGGGAAAGGTACAGGCGGCTGCTGACACTAATAGTGGCCGGGAGGCACCCATTAAGTGGCACAGTACAACTATCAGGTACATTATCGTTGCCGCCACCGCAATTCATTAATTTTCTTGAATTTTTCCTTCGATCCAATGAAGTTATCCATGAAAACCTACAGAAGTCCATTTCGATGCATATTTAAAAAAGAAAAGAAAGATCAACACGACAAAACGCTGTTCATGTCATGTCGATGGAAAGTTTGATTTTCCATGAAAATACCCTGGTCATTCGTAGAATAGTTGTCTTGACGGTGGGTAATTTATGCGAATTGTACAAGGTGCTTCAGAGAAAAAATAGATAAGGCACGTGCGCTCACTCATTTCCGAAATTCTATTGTTTCATAGCGTTGGTCGCAATTAAAGAGGTGGTGGTTCTAAAGTGGCATTGATGGTAGGTAATTACTTAAAAAGCGCACGTTGCACGGAATTACCGAAAATTGACATCAGGATATTGTGAAGTGCGATGAAATAATTAATTTTGGGTTATAGCTACAAAAAATTGAGACAATTCGTGAATGGGGCCTTTCAACGATAACTAATGAACAGCGCGTGATGTAGCCATTTTGTTCGGCATTGGTAAGAGGTTTGTACCTGCCCAGTCATTAATGTTTAAAAGATTTAAAAAACTCATCAGTCACCTGGGCTGAATTTCTTGGAAGTTAATTTTTCAGTATTGAATCTGTTTTACACTATAATTCGCATATGTCCAAGTATCAGCTAATCTACAAATGGCAGATCAGCTGTTTTTGACATAAGCATTGTTTTGTAAACTGATTTAACGACAATAGTATTTTTATACATTATTAACCTACTTATTTATTACCAACTAATCAAACATGTAACAAAAAAAAAGCCAAGTCTGTGGGGTCCTGCAAGTTACCTTTAGGCCTCCCGCTTGTGGAATTCCATTTCATCCTCAGAGTACAACTTGCATGAAGAATACAAATTCGTGGGTATTCACAAATTCTTTAACGAATTTGCCAATTCAAAATTACTTTTTCCTCTTGTTCTAATTTTGAAGAACAGGCTGATACTGCCAAATTTGACTTCAAACCCACAAAGGTCCACGTTTCTGCGTTCTATCGACCATTTGCTTAAATAAAATCAATTCTATACGACATTTCAATAATAATGTCGTAAATTACTAATTTACGAGGGTTTATATAACATGCACACTGGCCATCATAGCAATCAAGTCCGAAGATTCCATCAATCGGACGCCCCCAATCACTGCGAACGGATAATATCAATTGCGAACACCCTCGTAAAAAATTTCCCACCTCTAAAGAAAAAAAACATTATACAACGAAATTTACTACATTCATTTGACGGTAACTGGTCAACTTCATGAAAAAAAAGACATACACACGGATCAATTTAACCCCAGTAATTGAAGCAAGGAAAAACAAAGTCAACTCACAGTCAAAAAGGCCAAGTCAAAAAAAAAAACAACAAGATCAGCACGATCCTCACAAAATACAAATTTCCATACCTCTCCATTTAACACAGTGCGAACGAGCAAAAAAAAAAGCTATCCAAATAAAAGAAAACTGCATGTGCGCCTTAACAAGCCAAGAAAAAATCAAGTGAAGCAAGGAGAAAAAAAAGACGATCGCGACCACGATCCAGAGTAAAAGATACACCCACGGGGATCGGTTTAAATTGGAAACCACACATTCAACATCCAGAATGAAGTTGGCCGCATCATCTCAGATTTCACTTGAGATTCGGTTAATTGCTGGGTGCAGTCGTGCGCTGCGCACTTATGGTTAGTCACATTCGGAGCACTCGATCTGCATTTGGGCTGCTCTGGATGGTTTCACTTAGTGCAATCCTGGTTCGTGTGTATGTTTACTAATGGACAGAGAAACTCTGCCAATAAACTTATAATTTTTAAACAAACCGATTTGCTTCGGACAGAAATTACTTGTGGACGGTTTCTCATTCACCAATTTCCGCTGTGAAGTTGTCTGAAGTTGGCAAACTGGTGATAGGTATCCGGTCGGCGATTTATACAGTGTGCGTCGGTGTCTGTTATGGAGCCAATCGAGCAATAAAATTTTTCCTGTTTCTATCCCGTTTCTATTTCTCAGCTTCGTTGCCTTCTGTTTACTCCTATTCTTTTTTTTTCTTTTTTGCAGTACTAATTCCAAATCAAAGAATTCTTTACCAATTCGAATTCCGCCAGCGGAAATAATGTGATCCCCCGCATAGGCGTCAACGACTGTTTGCGTTAGTCAATTACCCCGCAGAATTATTTTATAGGTTATGTCCATTGAACTAAAAAGCAGTAGAAAATGCGACATTGATTGCTCGATTGTTTATTGCCAAGAAAAATCACAGGTAAGGAGATTGTGGGCGTCCATCTCCATCGAGCACCGAACACCGAGCACAGAGCACGATCGAGCGTGAAAATAATTTACTTCCAAGTGCTCACCAGTTGGCTGACGATCATATATCACCCGCAAAGTAGAAAATATCAACAATGCCAACATTATTGTTTGCGGTGCACTGAAGGCGCCACTTCACCTACTTTACAATGGCAGACGTTTAGGCCTCTCAAGTATTTGGGAAAACCATGCACGGTATTAATTTCAACCAGATCGACTGACAATAACCGAATGTACTCACTGTTGTTGGTTGTTGGTGTCGTTGCTACCATCTAATTTGGTTATTTCGTGGCTCATTCAAAATAGGTGATACTATCGTCTGAAGGTCCCATTAATCTGAATTAATAGATCAAATTAAATTATGCAATGACATTTGGGGCAAATAGACATTTTCGTTTCGTTTGCAAAAAGCAGCTTTCATGGCTAATCACCAGTTTAAATTGGAATATAATGGAGGAATTATTTGTTTTCAGACGCTTAACAGAATCGGTAATTCAATGTTGATTGAGGTTTAGTGGTGCGATTACTTTATCCTGGATATTTTAGATAAGTGATGTAATGGGAATTTAGATTGAGGTCTAGCCAGAACTTTTGAATGCATAACTGAAGAAATTCATTTACTACATATGTATGTAGGCTGTCAATATATATTGACGCAACACCCTGCACCAAAAGGAAAGTAATGCCATCTATTGAGAAAATATTAAGCACAAGCTATGTCTCTAACATCTTTCGCCAGCCAGTGAAAAAATAAATTCGTTTAGTGTCTAGCTTTATTTCTGAATGAGTGGGATTATGACGGTATTTGAACCCTTTATGCAAGTTCCCCTTGCAGTTTTTATTGGAACAAAATGTTAAAAATGTAATCAATTGTTCTCTTGCTATTAAGTTGGATAAAATTGAGAGCTTGTAAAAACTGGAGTAACTCAAGGGTGAATTTTGGGACCATTATTCATTTCATTTTGTTTATTACTGATTTATAGTGTTTTAAATTGTAACACTGCCACATTTCGATGATGTTAGTGCTGCAATGAAATCACTGTTTGTCTGATTTTATTTATTTATCTCTGCCTTTTTCTTTGTTTCACTGGTTTACAAAAGTTATTTGTTGTATTAATTTTCAGTTTAAGCTGAAATTCTCTCTACATTAGATCACCTAAACTTTCTTAGTTTACAATAACAGTCCCGCATGCCAAAAATTAGTTTATAAAAAAAGTAGAGGAAAAGTATCTGGTTAAAATGAGAACATTTTATAAACTAAGCAATCTATCTTAGATCCCTCAATTACTGATTTATAGTGTTTTAAATTGTAACACTGGCACATTTCGATGATGTTAGTGCTGCAATGAAATCACTGTTTGTCTGATTTTATTTATTTATCTCTGCCTTTTTCTTTGTTTCATTTATAGACTTCTGAAAATGTCGCATTACTTAATAAATATTTAATTTGTTTAGTTATTTGGCAGTGAATACAAACAATTGTTGCACAACTTGAAGTCATTGACGTTAGAGTGAAAGAAACAACTAGAGAGAAGACGGAAGATGTACTCTGGGGCCAATGACAAAAAGGACAAAGTATAATAAGTTTCATAACAAACTCAAAAAACTATTAATCGACATTTAAAAATTAAATCAGGCAATTCTGCGATGATGAAAGTTCTAAAAATAAATTTCTCTTATATCTGGCAATGCCACACGTTTTTTTTCTAAATTACATTAGATCGTTTACATAAATAAATATGTTGCAAATATATTTAAAATTAAATTTACGATGCTCAGGGAATATAGAGCGCATCCAAATACCTAACGAAAAAAAAACAAGCTAATTTTAGATTTGAAGGTCAAAGACAAAGACAGCATGATACACGTAAATGTGTTGGAAGAAACCAGCGAAACAATTAGTCATGGCCATATATAAATATATCACAAATTAAATAAGAGATCTTTTTGCTACTGATGTAAATCTTCTTTGGCTTTGAGTATTGTTCTAGCTCTAACTTTGGGCGCATTTTTATTTTAACAATCGATCGTAAAAATGTCATAAAAAAGTCATTTTGATAGTGATTTCATTTGAGATTTTACATAAAAGTAAATCTGGACTTTTTTATGAAATAAACACGCACAAATTGGAACTGTAAATGGACCCCCATCGATTGAAAAGAATTCGTTTGGTAAGTAATACATTTTTTTTCTTTGGTCTAAATAAATTTCATTCTGGAAATTTAATGTATTTTTAATAAAAATAAAATTCTAATAAAATTTATTCACTCTTCTGTCTGCAAAAAAAATATATATAAATTCATAGAGGAAATTTTTAAACGATACCAGATAAAAGGATGACCTTTGAAATGATCAATAATTACTCTTTTTGTTTCTGGCATGAACTAAAAAACATTTGTAACAGATCTCTAATTATGTATATAAGGGATTTCATAATTTCATAAGGCATTTATAAACCGGCCTTTTTTAAAAAAAGAAAGAAAAATTCTGGCGTAGTTTAAATACGCAACGCTTTTTACGACACTGCCAGGTTGAGTATTGGCACATTATGCTTGTTTTAAGAAGATTACATCTATACATTAAGTCACAAAAATCACATTATAAGAATCTGTTTGCAAATAACAAATTACAAGACAAGGATGGAACGTCGGAAGGTAGAGAGAGTCGTTTTTTTCTTACATAATTCATGTATGGCAATGTCTTTAGTCGCTTCACTATATAAATATCAAATCAAAACAACATAAGATGATACTGTACGCACATTTTTTCCTTTTTTACTTCCGCATTTTAAGAGCTATAAATACAGAACGAGCAATTTTGATTTATTTACAAGAAACACACTAGAATAAGAAATTTTCAGGAAATATTATTTTGTAAATATAAAAACCTCGAAAATAATTTGGAAACAGCACGTTATTAGAAAATATCATCGAAATCCGTGAACTACTTATACCACATCTGCTTTTAGCTCTCACAGAAGTTCAATAAATGAATCACCTCTGTTACAAACTGTGCCAGAAAAAAACATTATTAAGTTCGATAATTCCACTATAACCACAAAGAAAGTCTACCGAATCTCAGAAAAAAATAGGCAAATGACCTTACAAAAAAAGAACATGGACTTTCTATTAAAAAAAAGAGCTCTTGCGAGAAAAAAATAATCGGTGCAGAAAAGGGCTTAAATTATTGAGGTTAACCAAATGATCCATCTTCCCACATCCGTAGAGGTATAAAATAAAAATTAAAAAAAAAAACTTTTCCACTTTGCTGTTTTTTTTCTCCTCTTCCCACCACCATTTGCAAAATTTTACAAGCCCAAGTTATTCAATTATTTCTTTTAGATCTAATCTTCTTTTTTTCCTCTATCCCATAATTTCTGAATTCTTAATTTCTTTTTCGTATGCAGCAAAACTAAGAAAACACACACACACCCCGTAGAAAAAAACAATCGTCCAAAAAATTATCTACTCCTCAAGGTTAAGCGGAAAACACATTGCACATATAACGCAACACTAGAAGATGAGGGAAGGCAAAAAAAACAAGAAAAATTGCCAAAGAATTAAGAATAATGTCAAAAAGACGAAAAACGAAAAAACATAGAAACAGTCCAAGATGTAGAAAAGTAAAAGATAAGAAAAAGAAAAGGAAGATCGGGCAGTGAAAAAAAAAACACCGAATATATGAGTGAATTGCGATCGAACGGATGGGGCCTGTTGACTTCGGCTTTTTTTTTCTCTCAAGAAGAAAAAGTGAAAAAAGCTCGAAAACCGGCCCGCACACCATGTGGTCCAAAAATTATTAAGTAACATTCACTTACACACAACCGCACGTGCAGGGAGTGGTATAATTTTATTGCTTCTACACTTCACACCAACGCACACACCATGCAAACACAGTTCGTCTCTAGTGGTGGTTGTAATCTTAATGTGTGCCAAAAAGTCGATTTAAGTGTAAGCTTTAATTTGGATAAGATCTGGTGGTTTTTTTTCCCTGTTTGACTTTTTGCTCAAACGAAGATCTGTGGACGAATGATGTATCGTTCACCAACACATTGAAATTACCGTAAATAGTGATAAATATAAAATGAAAGAATTGTAAAAAAAAGTAAACACCTGTTTGATGTTGGTCGCAGAATTTTTCCGGTATAATATTATAACGGATATTTCCAAAAATGAAAGTGAAGTTGTCCGATAATTGTTTTAAAACAGGTAATCCCAGATTGTAAGAAAAATTGCACAATTTACTGGTCTAATAGTATTGAAAAATCACACAAGTTTTCACACATAAATCACTGACTTTTAACCGAAACACATATGGTCGGTGTTTTTTTTAGAATTTTCTGAATATCTGCACACGATAACTTACTTTACGATATTTTTTGGATAAAATATCGTAACTACTAGTAACTATCACTGCCACTTGTTATATCCAAATTCATCCCAATAAAACGATTCTTCGCACTATTATTGTGTTTTTAAAGTTATTTAACATTCCTACGACTATTCGGTGTTACGATAAAACGTTTGTGTTTTTCACCTAAGGGTCCTTTTACTTTATGCACAATATCACGCGTATCTTCAATAGTTTTTCCAACAGATGTTCTCAACGGTGAAATTTTCTTCATAATTCTATTTTTCGAGATGGTTTCAAGAAGTCCGTTTACGATATTTTACGATTTTAGTCCTTTTCTTAGACTTGCTAACCGTTCAAAAAGTAGCGGTAACGATATAAGAAACGTTTTTCAATAAATTAACAGAAATAATATGCAAAATATCTTTCAAACGAAACAATTAAACCCGTAAGAAATTACACGACTTTTTGAATATATATAAAAAAGAAAACGCGACTTATACAGAGCTCTACTCTTCACGATATTTTCTTGTCAAATGTGCGGTGCTAACTAAACGCTCAAAACTCAAGAAGAATCAACATTAACACCGCCAGCAAGTTGGTGTTGCCTTTCGGTTTTAGTTGAAACGAAAACAGTGAGAAAAAAAAAAGAACAGACATAACTACATGAGAAAAGCTCTCCTCAACACCAAGTCAAAGCATACATGAAGCTGTCCAGTGCGCATTCCCTGTGTATTTCACCTATCATCAAACCGATTCGCATGTGAACGGGTTCTTATGGTGTTCATACATTCCCCCGAAAAGTGTCAGAGGTAGAGAAGCTTTCAATTTCTCGATTTTCGGTAGGCGTCCCATGATCTTTGCCCCACTTCACAACCCCTTCGACTATTCACTATAAATTCAAGAAGAATTTTCCCTAAGTGCACGATATAGATAGATTAGGCACATGTGACCAACACAAACGCCAAAAAACATAAACATTTCCACACAATCATGCCAAAACGTCAAATTAACCGTCGAAAAGCTTTCTGCACACCTTTCCTCTTTCCTCTCTATGGCATTCTTCTATAGCACTGATAGCTACTTACTGTACTGTAGCTAAACCGGTGCTGCCTTCTGTGCGGTTGTATTTCGCACCATTCATTGTATTGCAGCTTCTACATAACTCTCTGCGAAGAGAGCGAGTGACAGGCAAATGTGGGCTAAAAATAGAAATGGTCTCGTCATCACGCGACCTGATTGGTTAGAAATCACGACATCTTGGCTACGATTGGTCGAAAAAGTGTCTAAAATGTTGCGCGAACGCATAGGATTTGCTTGCATGGCATGGCTACTAATAAAGTGCCAAGCGGCAAACGGGTGTGGGTACCGGGTACAACGTGAATGAGACTTTAATTTGTTGCAGAAAAAAAATTGATGAAGGAAAAAACGTAGAAGTTCGTCGTCGACGTTGCTTGATTCTATTTGGATTGGGGTTGCCAGCATGATTGGACTACCCAGTTCTGAATAGGCTTGAAAGGACTACAAATTCTTTTCGGGCGGTGAAAAGATTTCCAGGGTGTAAAACAAGAGTTTCACCCTTCGATGTGCTTTCTTCTTTTTTTTTTTTTGGTTCGGTTAAATAACTACGTCGTAAAAGTTGGATGGGTTGGGTTCGATTGGGAAAATCAAGGTGCAATGAATGAATTGGTTTGAGACAGGAAGAAGGGAAACACAATTACAGGACTGATCCCTTTTTCTTAAGGATGTACACAAGTTTTTCTTGGGTTTTTGAATGAAATGCGTAGTTTTGGGGTTAGGGAATAATGACGCACTTTCTTTTTCATTGGTTTC
>QYTT01087637.1:84006-113430 GCA_006980735.1 Dasypogon diadema | reverse complement strand
CTGAAATTAGTTAAAGTTGCACTTCGAAGTTTTCATTAAATACTTCTCAAATACCAAGCGAAAATGCAAGTAATGTGGTACGAAAAAGTGCAACTCTAATTAATTCCATCAGCCATTTTTAAGCATAGTAAAAATATTATATATGTTCTTATAATTTAATAAAATGACTTGTAAATTTAATATTGGTTTTATTTGGGAGTTTCTAAGAAAATAAATTTATATATGAACTAGAGCTAGCATTACCCACGTTTTGGTTACCGCCATCTACCAGGTTAGCGATGAATTAGACCCGTTACAAAGCGTATACATGTAACTATAACGTAAGCGGACATGCTCTGTGCTTTTGTAAGTTTGAAGTAAGAGGCTTGTAATACTTACATGTAAGAGCATATGTATAGGCCATGTAAGCACATACGTTTTCACTGGGTACGTAAAAGTTGGATGGGTTGGGTTCGATTGGGAAAATCAAGGTGCAATGAATGAATTGGTTTGAGACAGGAAGAAGGGAAACACAATTACAGGACTGATCCCTTTTTCTTAAGGATGTACACAAGTTTTTCTTGGGTTTTTGAATGAAATGCGTAGTTTTGGGGTTAGGGAATAATGACGCACTTTCTTTTTCATTGGTTTCATGTTTGATAGGATGATTTTTCGTGAATGGAATTGCAATTTTAAAATTAATTAGAGAAAGTGGAAAATAGGAATTTAATTCTGTTTGAAAAAGGGTGTACTAAGGCACTTATTCTATTATTAATCCAGTTCAAGTTTTTTATACACCCTGAAGTGTTTTTTTTTCTGTAACTGAAATCTTATTTTTCTTATAGTAGTACTATGTGTTCAACTAATTCAATTTCTTGAGTTTTTTTGAAAATAGGGACATATCTACCTCACCTTTTTTCCGGAAGTACGTTGTCCTAACCCTTTTCAGCCTATCCTCCAAGGTAGGTTACTCTGAGAAATATTGAAAATTGAATGCAGTCGATGTGCTCTCATAACCAATATTGCCCTTCAAAACTTGTTTAATGGCTTCATACTTCCCAGTTGACCAGCTTTGCCTTCCCTAAAAAATAAATATAAATTAATATAAATATGATAAATAAAGAATACAGTTTTCTAGGATTTTTTTGTTCTTTACGGAGTTTCTTTTATTAGAAGGAAAGTTGATTCTATTGTGGAAATAAAAAAAGCAACTATGTAACTAATTAAAATGCTACTTGATTTGGAGACTAATAGTAGAACCGAGGTATGTTTTATGATCAATATGGGTATTAAAATTAATTAATGAACATTACAATTGTTCCTAAAGTTAAACCTGTTGTAAAAGGAATTCTTACATTTGTCGTTATGGTCTTCCATAAGTCAAACTAATTTTAAACGAGGCATAATTAAAGAACGCAATTACAAACTGGTAAAAAGTGTTGAAACTTTCCAGTGCTAATTGTACGAGCCCTCTTACATAAGAAGGGAAATAGTGGAAAAATGATCGGAAACATGTCCCCATTAATTACTTTACAGCTTTAAAAAAAAGTCAATTTATTCAAAAGTAATCATAATCTCGGTCTGAAAGACTCTATGAAGTGGAATAAACGGAAATTATATAAGATGTCAAGGTCGCCCACAAACAGCAAATGAATCACTAAACGCGATTTTTTTTTATGCAAAAGAGTCCTATTCAGGCACAACTATTTAATTTGTTCGCAACAATCGCAAATGTCAACAAAACGTTTTTTTTTCTATAGGCATACTTCAAAAAGACCGTAAATAGACCAGAAGCGCTTTGCTGTTATTTTTATAATTTGACAATATTAAAACGCTACACACGCCGTTGTTCTCGATTTGTCGCTGCTTCGGAAAAAATCAACGTTTTTGTGGCAACGTTAATCAGGCCCGGCGAAAAAAAAACTAGACATAAACAAGAAAGAACGAAACTAATCCCACCGCCTTTGCAGAAACTCGTAAAAAAGCCATAAAAATTTGCATAAAAATGATAAGTGCATAAATTTTGAAAAACAACCGCAAAATTAATGGGCAAAAAGTGGAATCGGACAACACTGGCCGTGATGATTGGAGTCACCACCAGTCACACTCACTCGATGAATCTTCGTCGAAGTGAGCTTTCAAAAGTTTCATATCTGGCCACATCAAGATAGTGCTCCCATCCGCCTCCACTCCCCTCCCCCGGGCGGACTGTTCTAGTCATAGTCAACCAAATATCGTTTTGCTTTGCCCCACGACAGGAACCAGCCGTCAATCCATCTTACTTATGATGTTCGGGTACGGGCTCTGCTCCGCTATCGCTGATATGGTTTGCGAATTCCAAAGATTTCGACCGGTTGCGGTCGATGGGGCGCAGGGGTCCGGGAGGCGTAAGGGTGGCGGCTACTCAGACGTCCGCCGCAATTATGCAATTTTCGTATTGAACGTGAACTTTCCCCCTCGACCCCACTCAATTAAATTTTTCACTGTGGGCTTTCCGTTGTTTCTTCACGCTACAGTGATAACAATCGCGTTCGGGTGATAAGAAAATTTCAATTTGCTCGGCACAGCACAAATTGCATTCGGTGGGTGGTGGGTGTTGTTTGCAGTTGTCGTTGGGTACGTGCCACTGAGCTTGAATGGGTGGTTGGCGCTAGTCCCCAACACCCGCCGATTGAGCCGTGTCTTCTTCGTCTTGTTAAACGACTCGTGGCGAGTAAATGGAGCTGGCTCCAAATGCCATGCGTTTTTTTTTTCCTCGCTTTTTTACTTTTTATGTGCAGCAGTAAATTTGCAACGAGTGACACTTGCAGCCGAACGTTGTCCTCCGCGAAATTGCAGTGCACGGACAGGGCAGGCCGCAAGCGAATTTGCTTGATTTAGTTCTGGCACAGTGAACTGTTTTTCTCGGAAAAAAGCTTTTGTAATCGTTGGCTAGATTGTTGCTTTGATGTTTTATGTCCACTTTAAAATAGCTAATTTGCTTTGGTATGAATTAATTAGAAAATGAGAGGGGAGAGGAGGGAGAATATTCCTTTTGAGTAGTCACTCTGTCTGGTGGGGTTTTATAATAGATTCAAAAACAAATTTTAAACATCTTAGATAAGGGAGGGGAGGACGAGCATAAAAAAAAGACCACAAAACATAGACTGCAAGGGCACCTTTGATACTGCTTTTTTGATTCAGGAAAGCTACCTATAGTGGCAGAGTCTCTGGCTCTTGTGATGTCCATGAGGTATTTCACAGATGGACGAGCTCAGAATTGAGCCAAAAATACTAGTTCTAAAGTTTGCACCTGAATCTAATCAGATCAGGGTCTCCAAACCTTTCCCTTACATCCAAGGTATACCTGGCATGCCCAGGATATTACTAGAAAGAATTTACAGAAGATGAAAAGAAGGTTCCTTTGGATAGTGGGTTTCCTCAGGCAACAAAAAGGACTACTACTAACATTAAAGATATCCTTTTCAAGAAGGCTACCTGCGAGACAATAAGAAGTAATTCCATGAAGAATTCACTTGTATAAAGTGAAGGACTGACGACGAAGTTCTGTGAAGGAAAAGGAGCGGGACTGACCTCCTCGATTGGAGCTCACAAGGAATCCATCGAGTAGGCAGATCCAAGGCAACGTGGAGAAGAACGTATTTGGCAGAGGCCACAGCAACTAGAAGACCCTGGTCAGAATTGAAAGCTGTTGCACAAAATAGACAGCGATTGTCCCACGAGGGATTAAAAAGAGTACACAGTATCTGATCTAATAAAGACATGACAATTTTACTAAAACAGAAATTGCCAATGGAGACCTGAACTGAAAAAGTGAACCACTGTTTGTATTGAACCGGATCTTCAACAAATTTTACTAAGAAATCTCTTTTCTTTTTCATTTTAAACAATCCCAGATCTTTTTGTAAATAAAAATCAAACTGGTTCTCACACTAAAACCAGGAGCCGTGCTCCGTAATTTATGGGCAGAAAAAAAATTGTTATTTCCTTAAACTGGACCGAAACATAATATCCCGAAGCAATAAAATTAAAATTAGCACTAATTAGGATCTTGAAACACACACAGTCTCCATCTAAAACCAAAATGATTCACCCTTCGTAAATTCTGTAAAAGTTCAAAGTATCAAAACTTGGACGTTATCAACTCGTCCGGCCTTGCCAAAGCTAATTCCTTGCCTTTTTTCTGTTTGCCTTCTTGCTAGAGTCTAAATTTCTTTTTATATCTCCACTAAAAGTGGATTAGATAAGAAAAGGCAGTAAAAAATTGCCTGCAAAATTACCAATGTGCACGAATTTCTCAAGTGGCCGGCAGACAAGAGAGTTTAGCTAGTCCAACAGTGTCTCAAGCGACTCATGTCAAGTTTAATTTCGTTTGATAGCGCGATTACACTTGAGATTCCACTAATTATGTTAATAGGTCTTCTCTACTGACTACTGACAGTACTAACAATAATATGTGTGTGGTTTTAAGTAAGCTTGGAGTGATAGAGTCGCGTCTATCATCCATTGTTGTGGTGGTTGTTTTTTGCAGTGTCCCCAATTATTCTGCTAAAGTTTTACAACTCTAATGGGATGAAATTTTTAAACAAACAAATTGCTGTTTGCTTCTTTTGGACGACGGATAAGCTATCGACGGCCTGATAGTGAGGGTCATTTTTGGGCGAAAAATTGCAAGATTCACTAGAATGATTTCTTAATCACTAGTAATTTTGAAATATTGGCGCAGTTTTTTGCAGTATCACCAGGAACATCGCAATACAATTATCTGCCATCAAAAGCATATATTGTTTGGAGGTCAGGATGATATCCCTTAATGGCCATCTGCCTTTTCTTGGTAAAAACAAATAAATAAAAAAAACATCCTCGCTAATGCAGCGCGAACTAAATGAAAATGCAAATTTCTACGGCCAACCCATTTTTAATTAGCTAATTCAAAGTGTATTCAGACCAGCCTGGGTCGAACTTGACACACATACAAAAGCCACTGTTGTCCAAAAAAAAACTCTCTATAGAATATTTCAATTGGCCTTGAATTCCCATAGCTGTAGGAATTTAAAGAGGCGCTGTACAACTAATTAGAAGCAGATGATTACAGAAAAGCCAACCGAAATATTCTCTGCTCGTAAAGGATTCGATCTGTGGTGGACTCAACTTTTTTGAGGGATCGATTTCGGCTTGAAAGATACCAGAAATGATGAGCTTAGTGAGATATTTCCCATGGATGCTGGCAGATGCATCATTTCAAAGCAACAAATCTTCTGACAAGTTTGGGGTTGTTCTTGTTTTTTTTTTGCCTTAAGAGAAGGAAAAACATTTCATGAGGAAAAGACTTGGGAAAATCTAATTTTAGATTTCCTTTGGCTGATGTAGAATAAATGAAACTTGTTATCTATCTATACCAACTTTCTTGTTTTGATGATAAGTCAATTAAGGTCTTGGATATTTTTGGAACATTCAAAGTAGGTGCCTTCTTTGAGCTAATATTCGTAGGTGGGAATGGATTAGTGGATACCAGATGGTCCTCGCAAGCGGAAAATTGAACATCACCACCTGTACTGAGTTTGTTCAACTTTAATCTAGAATTCTGGTGATTGCACAGAGAACTCATGTGGCGTTTGGTTTTGGAACTTCATCTAGAGGTGACGATGTCACACAATTTCATTACGATTTATGATTAAGATGCAGGTCGAATGAAATTACCTTCTTGACCTAATTTTTGAAAGTGATCAATAAAATCATAATTGCTCTGTGGATGTGGATTCGAAGGACACAAAAGGACGCGGTGTTTTACCTGGGTACCAGTGGTTGAAGCAATTCTACTTACTTGCAAAGCCAAAATTGTGGCTTATTTGCAACATTTGTCAGGTTAAAATTTTTCAATCTCCTCTTCCCCAAAAATTTCTCTCCGTCTAAGCTGTGCTGTTTGCATCATAGGGCTGTGCTGTTTGCATCATAGGGATGTGCTGTTTGCATCATAGCGCTGTCCCCTAAGCTTAGACAATACCTTAAAAAAGAAAAGAAAGTATTATAATTGCTAAAATGAAAACTCTTGTGGAATTATAGGCTCAACTTCGCCTCAACTTCAAATTGCAAAAAAGGAAAATGGACCTTAGCAACCCTTAACTGTGATTGCTTTGTTTGATTTGTTCAATGCTTATTTCAGGTACGCACTACCTTTAGACCACCCGGGAAGACTTTGCTCTGGTTACAAAAAAGCACGTAAAATTTCAGTCAAGCAGGCAATCAAGAGACGAACCTTTTTTGGGACAATGGTCGAAAGTCATTTAAATTATTCTATTCCCAGGTGTTTTCGCGTTCAACCGCCAGCTTTCCACGTGAAACCTAAAATCGAACCTTTCTTAAAAGGAAGCAAAATCTTATAATCCTCTAACCCTACGACTCTGTAAGAAAATTTATATCTTTTTCGTGAACCCTAAAACTTTATAGCGGTCTTAATAGGATTACATTTACGGCATGCTCCATCAATCTCCAAAAATTGCACCCACCATCTCGTCCCTTTTCGCATTATTATTTCCATTTTAATTGAGATCTACCCGTCCGATACCTTAATCATCTTTAAAATCCGGCACAGTTCTAATCCCGGCCAGCCTCCAGTTATTAACTTTCGGGCTACGAAGGTATATTTTAACTACAGTCACGTTTCGGTTCATGTCTCCAGTGTCATGTTCCCCTGTCGCCTGTCCAAAATTTGTTGTAAACAAACGCTCCGTGCTGTGAAGCGTTTTTCATGAATACGTGATTTCACTCTGTTGACAAAAATATTACACCACTGCGCCAGAGATGCTTATCGGGAGTGATTAATTTTGTTAAGAAAATTATCTCGGTGACTGCAGAGTTTACGACTTAATTTCAGTCGTGATAGGAGCCGAGAAAAAAATGTCTTAGGAACAATTAGAATTCCGTGGGTATTGTATAATGTTTTTTTGTCTGTTTGTGAAGAAAAAAGGTACGTTTACAATTGAAGCAAGCGCCTGTAATAAATCTCCATCCATCTTCAGCTGTCGTTTCACGATAGATACAATCCGGATGTGTTGTGGAACTACAGAAAACTCACGACAGGTAACCGTCTGGATAAGAAAAAAAAACTTGTGAGTAAGACTTTAATTGGCTGCGATTTTTTGGCAATAATTGATTGGGTTTGAGCTGTTTTGCGTATGATTAATTCTGAAACAAGGTCACAAGACTGCTTCGTGACATACATTGTGGGAATTGCGGGATTAGAAGACTGCTAGGACAGTTGAAAACGGCTTTTTGGATGCAATTAAGTGTCTAGAAAAGTTTGTAATTCTTTTCCCTAAGACAAGTTGACAAGGTTAAGCACAAGGCCCAAGAGTGATCTAGCAAGCCTCTTCGTAAGATTCTATTAACAAAAATTATCTTGTTGTTATATGCTTTTAGAGAAATCTAAGATTTGTTTGGACAGTTCATCAGAATTCAGCTGATCAAGATTTGATTGAAGTACCCGTTTCCCGGTTCTGAAAGAACTGTTCCGCTCTAAGGAGAATTGCATTACCATGAAAAATATGAAAAAAATATTGGTCACAGAACAGAGCCTTGTGGTATCCCAGGATTTATTTTATAAGGGTTGAATTCAGGATAAACATTTAAATAGGAAATTTTCAACTCATTTTAGAAGATCATCTTTTGTTAAAAATTTTATTACAGCAGACAGTCAAGCTGTACTTTCAGGGCAGCTCAGGAGTTATCAAATCAGTTTCAGGCTAGTCTAGATATGGAGAATTTTACTGACGAGAATTGTACTTTCGAATCTACTAGGATGTTGCTCAGTAAAAATTTCATGCCAAAAATTGTGGCTGACTTGCAACATTTGTCAAGTTAAAAGGCCTACGCTATGATATGTACATCACTTAACCTTAAAAAATAGCTTACCTCCCTTACCTCCCCACACATGAATTTGTGTGCATTCTAGGGAACAGGGTCTACCTCAAGATGGTGCTGTGGACGAAATTAGGAAAATTAAATCATTATCTCAAGGCGCTGTGTGACACCCAAAATGCAAAACTTTTTCTATCTAGAATATAGAGTAGATTTTTGGGCTTCTTTATGGATTTGGACTAGAGGAATTGTATAATACTAGGCAGTATTTTGACTGCTAACAAGAACTCTATGCTAATTTCGCTTCAAATGCTTCTTTTCCGAAGAAAAGAAAAATGAAAATTTCGAAGCAACGACCTTTGCTAGGAGCGGAGCTTCGAAGTTTCCTTCACTTTATTAAAAAGATGGGAAATCTACTGACCATCACTGGAAAGTGTGAATTTTTAAATAATCTAAAAAGATAATTATTAACGGTTTACCTTCTTCCCATGTGCAGGAAGTTCAAAAGGTAAAGGTTTAAATTTTCACCAATAATTTTCGTATTACATTTCTTTTACCGCTTTCGGTAAAACCATGCGATAATTCCGTTTCAATGAAAACAAGCCCCAAAACAAAATTCTCTGTCTTTTACATAATTTCGACATAAAATTAATCCGTACAAGATATAAAACAAGTGCTAAAC
Source organism: Dasypogon diadema (assembly GCA_006980735.1). Lineage (NCBI taxonomy): Eukaryota > Metazoa > Arthropoda > Insecta > Diptera > Asilidae > Dasypogon > Dasypogon diadema. Next base: position 104,912 of record QYTT01087637.1, on the reverse strand, counting down.
AAGCAAATTATTCGTAAGACGAACGAACTACCTTTAACGAACGTGGGTCGGTCCATAATTGGCTGGAATGATGAAAAAAATGGCGCTGACCTTGACGGTTATATAACAATCAGAGGTACAAGAAAACGCGTTAAAGCCCCAAAATTTGATAAATGCGCGTTAATGAATTCGAAATTATCGAGTCAATACGTTTGTTTTCCCATCAAATAAATGGGCAAAAAAAAAAGATTAGCTGAAACAAAAAAGAACTCTTGATTGACACAGTTGTCCGTGGCGTGCATGTTTGGACGTCCATTAGACGAATCGTTCGCGACAATGAAGTCGGATTCAATTACAAAAGATAAGAAATTGGGCAAACACGTTCCATTTGGCGCAGAGTAGACTATCCGAGTACGTAACCATCTTAAAAGCTTCATTAATCTCTGTTATGGCCTGTAAAGGAGAATAAATTGCGCCATTAAGAAAAGTTTTTCAAAAAAATGTTGAATATCACTTCCTCTTGGCTCACATTGTCTTTCCGGGGGACAAGTCCGAGTGTGCACGCTCCGTCTTTTTTTGGGGCCACTCATCAGTGCCCGGCTTGTTAGGAAGGTGCTGCAACTCGCTTTTTGGTGTTGAACAAGTTTCCTTCGGTTTGTTGAAAGTCACTGCGAACTCTGCAACCAGCAGGCGTTATCAAAAGGTGGAAAATTCAAATTAGTCGCTGTAAGTGATACTTCAGCTGCCCACAATACTGGTGACACGGCAAAACAGACGGGAAGACGACATTAGGAAAACGAAAGAATTTTTTTTTCTTTAAATTTATGGGTGTAGGTGTGACTCGATGGTGAGGAAGTCTTTTTTTATGGTTTTGTTGCTGTTGATTTGATGAGTGGACGACAATTAATCGCACGAGTTCTTCTTTAGTCAGAATATGGGAGCACTTGCTTTAAACGCCTTTGGACCTTGACCCATTTAAGGTGGGTTCTCACTGTTCTCAGTATTCGTCAGTGTACAATTCAAACCAATGCCAATTTAGTTTTATATCTTCTTGGTCTTATGGGACTAGAATTTTCGCGAAAATACAAATATGAAGCGTGGGAGATCAAATTTATGAGAAGGGATCCAAATATTTTCCTATACCTTCGTGGTTTGCACAAACACAAGACAACCAGAACCAGTTGCCATAAATTTAAGACTGTTTTTCGATTTCAGATTCCTGTCTACCTTGCCCAGTCGCATACTATTTGTCACATTCCTCCCTTGTAACCTTAAGAAGTCAAGAAAAATGGTTAAAAAAAAAAAGAATCGGTATTCAAGCAAAAATCAAAGTGCCTCAGGTGATATTTTACTAAAAATTTGCATTCGTGTGAACGCGAAAGGCATTTTGGGGGGGAATAGAATCGACACTCGATATGGAAGTGAAGAAGATTCCATAAAAACGATATCAATAAAATTTCCAAAGGCATCTATAAACCTGTCACATAACTTCAACTTTCAAGGCAGAAAAGGTAAGAAGTTCAGTTAAATGGGTATAGAGTCTTCGACAGAGGATTTGCTGGAATTGTCTGTTTGGGCTCCGAGTGAAAGGGATTAGAATTTAAAAAAAAAAAGTATCCCGTTCTCGATTTTTTCTTAAACTGGTTGAATTTCGCCCGAAAACTTCTTTCTGCGATTGTACAAAGAAGCAGTGAAGATAATTTTTATGGTCGAGTATGATTAAGATTACAACACCGGCCAATCTGCATTTTAAATTAATATTTCAAGACCATTAACGAACCCGTTCGAAACGAATGATAATTTATGCATCTTTAAGGCGATGACATGAGGATTAGAGGTGTAATTGATTTCACCATGTAGCCTTCCCACAAATAAATCATTTTCTTTTTGTCAGGAAAAAGTATTGAACAAATCTCTGTCTGTTGCCAAACCTTGTCGTGGTCATAAACGCTGTCCCATTCTAAAGGTTTTTTTGCTTTGATTAATTGGATTGTGGCAGGCAAGTCATTTTAATCATATTTGAATTTTTCCATGATTCTTTGTTGAAGTCATCAAGCCAATAGGTTAAATACAATCAACACAAATCAAGGTCCGTCAAAATGACTGTTATAAACTTCCGTGTGTCCCGCGTAAACCCAGTTGGCGATATACAGTATTAATGTCTTATTTTGGACGTCGAACTTCCTTTTATTTTTTTAAGGTTTTCTATTGTAACCCTATAGATAATTACAGTTGTCTGTTGAACTATCTATGTGGATTTTGTCCAGAGAGAGCTTTTAAACGGTAGTCACCGATGACCCCCCAACACTCAATATGTTAAGCAAACCCAAGATAAGTAAAGACTGTTACGATCTTGAAATTTATTTTAATATCAATTTTGTTCACGTTTATGTTTATTTTAATAGCAATGCAGAGCAAACTCGACTTCTTCAGGCAAAAGCTTTCAATAAGCGCCATCTATTTTCCTGCAGAAGACATAAATAACCGAGTAAACTCATTAACTCCGTAAAATAACCGAGTTAATTTACAGTAGTTCTGGAGGGGTTTTTCAGGATAAGACATTAGAATACTCCCCTCTTGCATTTAGAGGGCGGGTACTTTTATTGCATTTAGAAGACTCTTTAATGATTTCTTGAAATAGTATTTGCAGAGTCGATGGATGTACTGACAACAGGTGAAACGTCAAAATGAAACGAACATATCGCTAAACCTTTGGGTCAAACCAGCAGAGAAGTATTGTGGTGACATCTGATTTTCAATGTCCCGAATTATCTTGCAGGTAATGCCTTATATTTTCTGTAAGACATACTGTTTTTTTTTTCTAAAATTTGTTATTAATCGTTCACTGCTGACCTCGAGGGGCTCTGGATTACACCAAATATGGTAATATACATTTAACGAAAAATATTAGAAATTTTAGATATTTGCGTATTGTAAAAATGTTCCAGTCGTACAACTGGTTTCCAATAGAATTGCCAAATTTTGAGTGCACCTGCGAACTAGTTTTGTGGATATAAAAATTAATCGGTGGGTGTATCAACATCAAAAGTGTCTTCGAAATTATTTATCGTCTCAGTCATGTTTACCGCGCCGTTCTTAAGTTGTACTAAACGACTTTTTCTGCAGTTTTTACTAAAAGCTTTTCCAAGTGTGATAAAATTTTATGTTTTTTTAAAAGCTATACTTCCTTTCCGGTTTCCCAAAAATAACAACGCAAAAATTCTTCTAGTAGAAAACTCGAGACACCGTAGAACTCAAAAGAATCCACCAATTCCGCCTCTTGTAACTTTAGTTGTGGCGGTCGAAATGATAAATGAATCGAACTCCTTAACCTTGTAAAGCTTTTTATTCAATTCTTTTTTTGCGTTTTTATCTCATTAGCTTAAATTTATCATTCGGACAGTCTAGTCTTGTCGTCTTTAGGCAAACGAAAAAAAAGAGGCTAAAATGTCTTTATCTAAAGTTGGCATATCTACCTCCCACCGTTTACTAATTCTCACCGAATGTTGTGCGCACGAATTTTGGAACTAATTTCAGGTGGGTGCACTATAATTGAACTTAACGAGGATGTAAAGGGTAATCTTAGTTGTTATTTCAATTCATCCAGAAAGAAGTATCACAACAAAATCTACATCAAGTCTTCAGTAATTGCAAAAGAATCCCATCCAAGTTCGTGCTTGGAGGCAGGTCTCAATATAAAATTCACCATTTATCTAATCGCATACTAATTTTTGCTGCTTGGGAAAACATAAAATTAAATCACTTCGTGATCGAAATTTGTTTTACTCGAGGTGACAATTTTCGTTGTCCACCTGTTCAGGATGACACTGTTGATGTTCGCCAGCGTTTCAGCTTCAGATATTTGCGTGGGTTGAACAAAGCTCCAAACATAAATTTAATTAAAATTGGCATAAATTAAGTTTTACTGCTCTCTAGGCAGCAGAACGAAGCCCAAAGCGGAAAAAATAAACAAACTGCAAATTTATGCGACCTTTTCAGGCATGTCCCGAGCATTTTATGCCGTCCGCCAAGGTCAGAAAGGTGCTAGAAATTAAATTAATTGCAGGTGTTTTTCGCGAAATTTAGGAAGACTTTTTTTTTATTGCAGAAGGGAATTCTGACATGGTGCGCAGTTAGATAATGTTTTCTTCTTTTCGATGCTTACCTTAGCCTTTACGAGGGGGTCTGGGCTTTTGTGTTGAGACATGACCATACAGCCAGGAAGGTCAGATTTGGATTAGAAGAATGCTATAAAGTCATTTCTTCTCCTCGGATATATCTGAGATTTATAGCGAATTTTGGTTTCTAAAAGTAACACGGAAATGAATCTCAAAAGTTTATGGCCTTAGAGTAAAGCATTAGGAAATTTGGTGTGCAATAAAATCAACAATAGACCGTGTTAAAAGTAAATTTTTAATTTTACAGGGTGGACCAAAATGTAATTAGGCTCGAAACGCCATACACGGAAATCTGGCGACTGACTACAAATAATTGCCTCATTTAGATGGACCATAATTGAAAACGTTTCGCTTTCTGTTAGTGGTTTTCAAGGTTTTTAACGAATTTTCATGCCTCATGTTAAGTGGTAGTTTTGTTAAGTGCACAATTATTATCCATCGTCTTCTACATGTAAAAAAATGATACATTATCAGAATTCTACATCCACACTTTTTTGCAGCTCTCAAGAAGTTTCCTCTCTTAAAGTGCCGAGTAACCGTTTGGCTTTGGAGCACTCCTCATTCAAGGTGTACATTCCCAGGGATAAGCTACATAAGAATGCCATTTGCTTTCACTTGAACTTAACTTCAAGGGTTCTGGCCTGCGTGTACTACTACAAGTGAATGGGAAATGATGTTGCATTCTCCATGTTCTAGTCCGAGCAAGAGTAATGGATTGTTCAAACACAAATCAAGGGTTTTACCCCGAAGCAAGGTAAATTGATTTATGATACGGAAACATTACTCCATGGCTAGCACTTTTATTTGAAAATAAGATTGACTTTCCTTGTATCCTAGACTTGACATCAATTGATCTTAATTGACGAGTAAACAAGAAGTTCTGACTGGGATGTTGCACAGTAAAAATTTCATGCCAAAAGTTGTGGCTAACTTGGAACATTTGTCAAATTAAAATTCCCAATCTCCTCCTGGGATATTGCACAATCAGGTTTGGATTAACTTGCAACATTTGTCAGGTTATAAATGTAATTCCCAATCTCCATTTCCCCAAAAATGTCCCCAGAGCTAAGGCAATACCTTAGAAAAATAACATAATTCAACAAAAAAATACTGGATCCTAAACGAGTAAAACTGGCTTTCTACGAACCGTTGTTGGTGTACCACAGAGTAGCCATCTTGGACCTATACTTTTCATAATTTACATCAATGATGTACTTTCGATTTCTTCTCATTCAAAATTCTCTGCTATGCTTACGATGCGACTTTATGTATAATTTTTTTGAATTTGAATTTATGGTGGTGTTGTGTAAACCACCTTTCTTTAAGTATCGCTAGATTTAACTATGTCTTTTTTACGTAAGACGGCTAATTACTTTTTAATTTCACGGCATATGAAGCCTCCTTCTTCCTATTTAGAGTTTAATTAATACTCGATTTCCCTGTGATGATCACATTGACAATATTATTAAATAAACGAATGGAACTTTGAGCTTAGGAGAAAATACGTCTAAAGAATTCAGTGATCTCCATAATTCTTGTCTTCTGTATTTTATGTTTATCAAAACTATCCCTGAATACGTCAGCCCTATCTGATCCTCTTTTTATCAAACTGAAATCACTCAACTAGTGCTTTTAAAATTTGATCTTCGTGACTTTCCTTTTATTGCTTCCTTAAATTAATAGAGTTAGCCTCCGCTCACGTGACACAAGGAGAAACAATTGAGCCGTGGTTTACGGAAGTGATATAAGTTGATTTATTCATGGGACGAGATTTGCGTTTGCGTCAACTGAAAAAGAGCCTTTCGATTAACAATCGGTTACAATCTCTGGTTGATCCTTTGTTGAACTTATAATAATTCTACAATTCTACTCATTTTCTTAATACGTATCAGTCTTGAATTAATAATGCTCAAACTATTTTCTGAAACTTTCTGTATAAATTTCGGTCGTCTGCACCGCTGTATGAATTATTCTCAGTTCCCAAGAACATGAATTAATTATAAAAAGCCATAAATCAATCCAAGAAAATCTGACACAAATCGCTCAACAAATTACCAACAAAACCTCAAAACATTGGTGTGGCTCGTATGGAATTTTTCCGGAGGATAAACCGCTCAAGAGTACCTATTGTTCCATGTTCTGTAGAGTAGACCAATGTGTTTTGTTTAGTTTTTGTCGCCTTAAGCCATTTCATTTACAAATTTTGTACGAGCTTAACAAAATCCATGACAATAAATTTGTCACCTGTCGGAGGTATCAACACGGACATTGGGCACGGGGATTTCGATCGTTTTATCAAGTTGCCACCTGTCACACTGCCAAATCGATACATCGAAGGATTTACATGCACAAAAGTAATTTTTAATCCCGCATTAATGGCGCGCTTCGCGATACAAACCAACCAGAAAAATCTTGTTCGGGAAGGGAAAAATTCAAACGCAAGCAAAATCAGAGATACAAATCGCCTTGGGCGGTTTAATATCGCCATTGACACTATTTCACCGGTAAAGAGGAGGTGCGGAAAATTAGGAAAAAAAAAAACAAAACAACGCACAGGTGTTCTGCGAGGTGAGTTTGTTTATCCGTTTGTGCAATCGACTGGCAGCGGCAAAATAAAAATCGGTTTGTCCGTTCTTTAGATAAACACTGGCAATCTCGCGGAGGATCCATGACTCGTGGGTCAGGTCATTCAAAGGCAAAGCGCCAATACTGCCAATGTCATTCGATCTGTGGGTCGCAAGTGCAATGCTTCCTACCTGGAGAATGGAGGGAATGTTTGGCACGCCGCGGTTTCGCTTTTCACGTTTTTCAGGTGATTTATGTGCAACCGATCAGATGCGTTGATGATAATAATTAACAGTTGAGTAGAGGTAAAAATAATTTTGCTCGTTGAGCTACACGGGAAATGGAAACGTCTAAAATGTCTTTTTTAAGGGGCACTTCCTTTTTGCGAATAAATGGCAAGTTCCCATTGCCCCACTAATAGATAGGAAAGTCATTTGATGCCGGCAGAAGGTTTTATGACTTGGGAAGAGTGGAGTATCAATCAATGGGAACTGGGAACACGAAATATAAAAATCGTTTGTATCACGCAGGTTTCATTAGTCCTTGAGGAAGGCGAATGGAATGAAAAGGGAAAAGTGACGCAGAATGAAATGGAAATCTTTTTACAGAAATAAACATTTGAGATGATGGATGGGAGCTTTTACGATTTGAAATGACACACCCTGCGTGGGTGTTCTGGGAAATGCCTCTGATTTCTACAATAAAATCGTTGCATGTTAATAAAAGCGATACATAAAATCTGGAGTGTTTGTTTCGAAACAATGTTGGATCAATTATCCGTTTTGCGTGGTGGTAGAATCTTAATTTGTAGCACATTTGTAAGGCATCTGCTAGGAAACATTTGTCTGCATTTTTCACGACTGAGTAATAGCTCCAGTCCAGGCATTCTAGACATTAATTTCCATCCTAGATATACTCCTAAGTTCGAGCAGGAAGAAGTTGGGCTTGGGACTTTACATGAAGAGAGCAGCTGAATTAACACAGTGACCAATTTTCGAAAACAAATAAGAGTAGAAATTATGAAGGTATTGGTGCAACTGTGACCTATACCTTTGAATTCTTTGAGGTGAAATGCTGGCCTGAATCTGCTCTAGGTCTGAATCGCGTAGTCTTGAGGAAAAGGCGCAATGCCCTTCTGGCTGAACATTCGGATGAATGCTCTAACCTGAAGGCACTTCGATTTCACCATTAAGTTCAAGAGACCCAAACCGCCCATCATGACTGGCATGCAGAGCGATTTTTTCACTGTTACCGTTGCTTGCCAAATTATTCAGATAAAGGATTTAATTTTTCCCCCCAAATAGCAGAAAGTTTTGTAAATTTCGAGGAGCGATTTGCAATTATCTTTTCAAAAGCCACTTTCAGAGCTATTTCAACTCCTTCAGCTTATGGGACTTGTTTGATATATTGTTAATTTGTTATCTTTGGGTTAACTACAGTGTGAGAAGTACAAGTGCAAGCAATAATTCTGATAAAAATTGGAAAATGTGTAACCGCTCTTGGGCAGATTCCCGAAACACCATCACCCCACACATCACTCTTTTATTTCTAATTTAATGCTTGGTAAGAGAATTACAACCACAAAACCACTCCGCAGAACCATCAAAATGTCAAAATTAACGATTGAAAAATAGCGAAACCATAAATTTTCCTCAAAAATTATTTCGTTAAATGACTCATAAATTTTCGGACAAATTTTTCAGTGTTTCTCTTAGCTCAAAAGTAAATATTTTTCCGTTTGGACAGTCAATTAATAAGAAGGGGGGCCTTTGAGTCAATTCGGGACCAGTCGAGCAGTCATCCTCGACCCCGATGATATCCAAAAACAACGCATCAACAAATCGTCACAAGTTGGGCCGCAAATGCCCCTCTGATTTATTTAATTAACCACAAACATAAAAGATTAGCCTCAACCCTGGTACTAATTGAGCACACATTTGTTTTGACAACTTTAGATTTCACTTAGACAGGGAATTTCTTGAACTAACATCGGCCCGAGTTGTCGAACACAACCCTATTCTGGCCACTTTCGATTCGATCAGTTTTCAGTCTTTGCGCTCCTATGAAACGAACGATGAACGTACGCTACTGATCGTGGCGTGTGCGTGAATCATTTTAGTCAAAAATAAATTTCAATTTTATTGATATGAACGTAGATATAGAAAAAGTGTGGACTAGCATCGGACTCGTACTCGGACTCGGACGTAAAGTGGCAATGAGATCCTCTCAGCGGTTCGATTCCTTCACTTCCTGTTCCACGTTGTTTACGTTCACAATATTCGAACAGGTCCGATGATCAGTGGTAGTTGATGTGCGTGTTTGTTGGCCGCGTGCTATTTTGTCACACAGAAAGTGTTGAAAACAAAAATAAATCTAAACTGGCTTCTGATCGTAAAAATGAAAATTATCTCGTTACTTCGCTCGTTAGACCACCACCGTAGTGGTAGCGTTGATGCTGAGGCAATTTTTCGGACGAGTACTAAAGTATATAGCGAAAAACTGAGCGAATCGTTGCACAACACCGCAATTATGTGATCCATCAAGAGTGGATGTCGCACTGTGAATTAAATAATTCGGCTTTTTGTCAACACAAAACAAGTGTTGCTGCATGAAAAGATGAGTTTTTGTAGTCAACTGGGTAAATAGAACATTCAGCGGCCAGCCAGATGGTGACTTCTGACTCTGCTGTATTTTGAGAGGTTCTAAAAACGCAACGCCGTAGTCAGTGTTTATAAATTTAAAAGTGATGAGATGTTTTCGAGTTCGCTTCGAGTTGTATAACTGCCAGTTGGAACACAGAGAACTTAAAATCTTGAGTCGAGAAGTTTCTTGAGAAATATTTTCAGAACTGTGATACATGGGAGGAAATGTTTGCTAAACGTTGCCTCGTTTTTCTGTAAGAACAACATAGAAAACATGGAGAAATTCAACATCATATTTTCTGAGCAAATATTTGTGGGACCCCAGAAAAGCCAGAAAGCTAAGCTAGAGATCCGAACCCCTCACCCCCAAGTCCAAATGCTTTTCGAGAAATAAACACCGTTTTTAAAATGAAAATTTTTTATATAGATTTCCTTAAAGTCGAAAACCTCCCCCCAACAATTCCCTAAGTACGCCACTTTGTTACACCTCAAGATAACAATTTGTGAGAAAATTATGCTTGTCAATTTTTATATAAAAGAACCATCAAAGTGAAAATATATTATATACGGCAAGAGTTGTGGTCCTTCGAACCGGATTTGAATCAGAGACCTGATTTGATTTAGACAAACTCCGTACATGAAAACGAATTACAGAACATTGCAATACTATACTTTTTCTTCAACTGGAGAGAGCGATCAAGTTGCTCATGGAGAGTTCTTTACAAATGAATGAATGAGTTCCGTACAACTCACCACACAAAGTTTGCAACCCAGACATAGGTCTTCAAAACCCGGAGTAACTTTGCATATGTTAAAGATCGTAGAGAAGAATTATACTAGCCAATTTTCTGAGGACCCATTTCGGAAAACCTTCGCATGAGTTTGGCTACGTTTATTTCATCAGCATTCTCTATGTCTGTGAACTAGGCTAGCTGACCATTTGGTGTGAATACTAGTCTCCATTCGTACCTCTACCACACATTTCAAAGGAGTACAACCTGAAATGGGTATGGACCCATAACTAGAGACGGTACTTTCTCTGCTATTCCTGACTGCCCAGTAGCGATGGCCTCATTTAGAAAGCTCCTCATCAGGAGTCAATTGAACACAAGGACTAGAAAGCACCATAGTATGTAAAATTCCATTCACGAATCACGACGATTTGATAACGCTTATGGAATTTGATTGACATTGAAGACAAGCCTTTCCATTACCACCTTAAGACATCTGTACCTGACAATGACTCACCCAGGCTCACTTCAGATCACACAGTAAGTTACACCAGGTGCCTGACATTACCTGTCAATCCAATCTAATTGCGTATGCATCGGAGGAATAATTACTAAAATCGCTCTATGTAAATAGTTACATAATAAAAACAAGCGAGGGGCTCGCTGCTGCCCCGCGCGATTCAGGTCATTGGGGCGATATTAAAAGCGATGATTCAAGCCGTTGATTGTGGGCGTTTTTCGTTGTTCACTTAATCGCTTAAATTCAATAATGTGCGCTGTCACCTTGCAATTGAGCCACACGACACCGTCTCACCTCACCGGTGGTGTACACATAACAGCGATTGAGCGCTTTTCACGCTGCTGGCCATTCGCCATTCCCTCAATCGTGCACAATTAATGGATAGCTTCAGCAATTCCTGTCTATGGCCGTAGGATAGGAAATACGCTGATATGAGCTATTGTGGCGCATTGCCTGCCTGCCTAGGATCGCAACGATTATACTCTATCACTAGACAGCTGAGTGACAATTTACGATCCACTTATCGCTCGTCTTGTGTTCGCTCACTGTGCCGTACATTGTTTTTGCGAACACCCGTGGCTATAGTGGGTCTATTTTTAAGCCTCAACATCACTAAGTGAAGTATGTGACAAGTGATTTGCATTAAGTGAATTTTGCCATCAAAATAAATTGCATATGTGATCTCGAGATCACTTGTACGCCGCACTGCAACAATTTGGTAGCCTAGAGGTGTCTGCGAATGGTATAGGTGCGGCTCTGTGCTGTTCCTCATTTTGCTAATTGCGGACAAATTGTGGTTAATCACTGCCGAGATCGGATCTCTTTTACTCGGAGCTGCCGTGTTTGTTCCGGTGTGGGTACTGGGGATAGCGTTCAGTTTTGAGTATCGGTTTCGGTACAATTTATCTTACGATGGGTGGTCTGGTTTGGAGTGGCGAACTGGCAGAATAGGTAAACCGGTAGGTGATGAAAAGACAAAAAACGGTCTGCTGCTGCTGCTGCTGGATTTACTTGCAGGTGTGAAAAAATCAATAAATTTCATGGATGGAGGAGTTATGTAATTTTTCAAGAGATAAATCAACCACTGAGGAATGTTGGAAATTTCAATTGGAATTCAAATTAGCTGAGCTTTTTGTATTTGTTTGACGCAATTTTGGTTGTGAAAAATGACACCGTTTGTCGAATTAAAAAATCCAAACACAAAGAGCTTCTTTAGATATGCTAATGCTGTCCATTTCTCGTGTTATTATCACAGTAGGATTTTCCTTGTTTAGCAACGACCTTGAAATGTTCGTCTTTGTCAAATGATCGACAAAAAACTAAAGTTATATAACCTTTTCGTCTCGTTACGTCCGATCACTGCGCATCCTTTTGGTATAACCGACTGATACCCAATAAAAGTCTTCAGAAACTTAACAACATACGAAAATATATTCCATGCATTAAATGCGATACAAACGGATAGATCATGCTAATCTTTTGATCCTTTGCTGGGATCATGGAGCTCTTGATGGCTATCCTTCTCAGTTAGTTACTATAGAGTTTGAGTTTTAGTTAAGAAAATTAAGTATTTGTTACAATATTCTTATATTTTTTAATTCTATTAGGATTCATTTTGGTCTCTAGCCTGGGGTCTTCTAGATAATGGCTTCATCAAAACCATGTTTTGTTACGTGTATGATCTTTCCGATCTTAATACCAATAGCTTATCTCTCTAAATTATGTTGTCCCGCACCCTCACATGTTTTAAAAAGCATGTGAGTTGTTATTGTCTCATTGAAAATTTGTTGCAGTTATATTAGGACTATTTCTAGGATAATTTCGTGAAGTTATTTTTTCTTCTGTTTCTTTACAGAGAACGAAAAAAGCATTGCAAATTCCCTTCCCTAACTCCAAAGTCCCTTGGATAACCTTTGGCTATTTCTTGGCAAACGCTTGGTATTTGCGGCTCTGACTGTGTTTTGACCCTCAATGAAATATACATGAACTCTCAGCTATCAAAATCCAAATAGGGTTGCCCGTCGAATGATCTGGATTCTGTATAATACCAAGCGATCTGCAAGCTCTCTTTGAAAAACGAAGGGGCCTTCTGGCTGACCTAATACAAATTTATAGCTCTCGAAATATTGAAGAAGAAAAAACATATAAGCCTTTCTGAGGAGCCAAGGTATAGTCCATTTGACATATGAAAACAAAATCTGATGTTAGTCACACTGCTTTTTATATTGGCAACACTGAAAACATATTGAAACATTTACTCGTGCCCATCCTTTTGCTAGAAAATCAGGTGAAATGACAAACCCACTACTAAATCACTTCCAGAAATAATCTCATAAATTTATAACAATAAATTATTTGTGAACCGGTGCCAATTTCTATTCGAACAACACTTTTGTCCTTGCGTTGAATTTTGTGTGTGACTTTCTCTCAATTAAATAAAAAAAGATAAATACGTTCTGGCAAATGGCCAAGTGATAACTTTTATAGTATTTGGCCAAAAATTTATTGGCAGTAAAATATTTTTTCGAGCATTAACTCGTTGCCGGTGGCTTTTGATTTGACACTCACTTAAATTTAGAAGAAGAAAAAAACGTAAACAAAAATAATTTTTAGAGGTATTCACACGTATCCAATTGTAATCGGATTTTTCGTTCTATTTAACTTTGATATACTATCGATTAGTCAGGCCAAAAAAAATATAGGTGTCCTTAGAATCTGAATTGACAGGGAAATAATTAATCACCGTTTCATCACCTCCACTAACTCTGTCAAAAGCAATAATTTTCAAATGGAAGCATGACGAACATTTGTAGAAAAATTGAGGAAAAAAAAATTTGAACGAATCGTAAAAGTGTAAAACTGAAAATAGACGCGAGTTCTGAACAGGCCGATTCATTGTTCGCCTACTCTTTGCGCTTTCGGCCAGGGGTTAACGAACAGAAGATGAGTTTCTTGGGGATACCACACTTGCAGCTGCGGTGAACCCTGGTTGCACCAGCATAAAGGCACAAATCTGATTATATACGCAAGCGTTTAAACGATCTACGACCCACATGCACTTTATGCGAGAAAGGGAAGTCAACTGCGCATAGTGCATTCCACAGATGCCGCACATTTTGCATTGCCAGCATTCAAATTGCATTCAACTTCAGCTTGGGGCCCCAGCATTTCGGGCGTCATAGCTGCCTGAAATATTTCAGTCGGCGTGGCGCTAGCCTTTTATCAGTTTTGACATTTTTATCGCCACATTGGATGTCAAAATAATGCGAACGACTCAAGAGATCGATCTGTCGGCGGCAATCTGATATCGAATTTATTGGATGCAGCCGGACGTTTATCGAATTCGAAAACAAGTTATGGTTTTGGCTGGCGGTGATCCTCCTCCAGTCATCGTGCGTACTGGGACCGGGTATCGCTGATAATCAGACAATTGTCGATTACAGAGAAAGGTTGGGTGTGGGCAGATTGTGCACCGTGCACTGTACAATGTAAATGCAATGCCCGTTGAATATCAATGGGCCAAAGGCGGAGAAACGGATCTGGTTCACGTTGACCTCATTTCGGTTATCGTTTATGCATCTGGGCACCTTGTGCAGATTGTCGTCTCGTGATTATGCTTAGTGGTCCATAAAGTTGATTGAGATATGGTAATGAGGATAGCTGCATTGATCTCATGTGTTCGCCTAAAGGTGATCTTGAATTTATGGATATGCGCGCGAAAAGTTGTCGAGTACTTGCGTCGATTAAAGAGTTGCTCAAGAGATACTCTGCTCAGTTGAGTATGTCATGAATATAAGTCAATTTTTAGTGGAATGGCCTTAAAGGTATGAACATGAATCGTTTGCCAATAAGTGCATTGGTATCAATCCACTTTTTTGTTTCAGGTGTGTTTAGTACGTCAGGTGTTGAAGAAAACTTGTTCAGATTTCATTAAAGACTTCTAAGTGGAATTTATGGTGGACTACATAAAAAACTGTATAAAATATTTGAAATCTTCTTTCTTGACATTATATACCCATTCTTGACAATATATACCCAAAAACAATACCTACATATTGTTATACACCCCCACGCATATTGACGCGAAATTGATTCCTAGTCAAAGCAACCCAGAAAACGTTTGTCAATATTAATTTACCAGTCAAAAGGATTGTGTGCAAGTGCAACCAAAAAAAAAACTATTGAACAGAACCAATGAGTGAGGAAACAGGAAACACAGAAGAACCGAGAACTCTGACAACTCCTAACACACCACCAGAATTTGAACCTGAGGTGGCTGGCCTGTATCAACAGTTTGATCAGAGTTACGTTTGGCTTATAAGAATGATTCTCTTGATTCTATCGACGAAAAATTTACTGCCTTTAATAGTTAACATGGTTCAGACAGTAAAAAATTTTGTAAGAAAGCCCTTCATGGAGGAAGAGTACTTTTCTTTGAAAATGTATGGGGACAAGTGGTCTGAAATAAGCAATAGTCGAGAGTTCATCAGTATTTCCAAAGAAGATGAATGTCTAGCGACAAGAGAGAAAGTGCAGGAGGAACAGAATTATGAGTTGCACAGAAATTAATTCTTTTTAATTATTTTTGTAACGACCAATAGCCAATGAAATCGTTCAAATTTTTCAGAATAAAATGTTTAAAAAAATGCCATTGGCTTATTTGTTTTTGGTAGAGCTCTACATGAGCTGCTAATTCCCCAAATGCTTTTGTAGATGCGTAATGTTCTGGATCATTCAATAGTGGTACTGTAATTGTAGGCAATTGTCAAATCTTTTGTGTATTCTGTAGTGTTCAGCGATACTATAAGACAGAAAGGTCAGTCAGTAAGAAATAATTAGCAGCCTGCTTTCAAGTCCGTCAAGAAGATGGGGACCCAGGGATTTGCCAGCGGCGCAAAAAGTACATCAGAGCTCTTTGGATCAGTCGTTCTGCCAATCGAACTACTAAAAAATATTTCACCACAGGTCGTCCTATTATATCTGCAGAAAGCGAGAGAGATTTGAAAGGGATGTGATGTGTAAAATGGATCTACACTAGTTTAAGCGCGCGAGTTTCGGAGAAAAACAATTTACTGGTTCTAAAGCTTCATCTTCTGCTGAAGGTGGATTAATCAAAGGTTCAATCTTAACAGAGGTACCAGAAAACAAAGACCCTATCCTAAAACACACCCTACAGTCCCATCCTATAGCAAAAACAGAAACAACCAAGCAAACAAACTGATCTCTGAAATAATTCATAAGACCTGCAACGTGCATAAATTTCAAGCGGATCTCAAAAAAAACTGCAGGCAGAGCACAACCAGCGCCACTCTTTTTTATTATATCAATGCACGGCGTGTGAAATCGTTGCCTTTTTTGTAAAATTGCACTTTTTGTGTGCTTAAATAATAACTGCTTCCCGGCGCAATGAGCACAAAGCACTATAAAGTCCATGTCCGAGATAATGTGCGCCCAGAGCCATATGTGAAGATCGGTGCTAATTAGCATTCACAAGCGAAAGAACAAGTTTCGTGCAGGCTGTCAATCCTCCTAAGCAGCAGAGCAGCTGGCTCAATGGGCAATTAGTCATTGAGTATTTTGTCTTTCTTATAAGAAAAGTTGACTATTTCTTGGAACTGAGATTAGTCGCCATCGTCAGCCTAGTGGCAGACATGTTGGCGTATACCATACCATGCCATGCCATACACTATTGACTATACCAACTCTGCTAAGGCTATGTCACATTTTTTTGCTGGAACGCGTGCTCTGAGTCACCCGGGACGCTAGTGTGAATTATGTTTATTGAGGAGTTACTACGGCCATAATCGTATTTAAATTTTAATTGCGTTTTATTTAAGGAAAATATTGTCTGCTGATAAGGGGAATGAATGTAATTGAAGGTAAGGCGAATGGATTTAAATAGTAAAGATGACGGTTAACCAGTGTGGCCGGTTTGCTTTCACTTTTTTATCTGTTTGAACGGGAAATGAGAAGGTGAATCTTTATTTTTAACTATTTTAATACGGGTATTAAATGTATTTAACGGTTTTCTTAAAATGCAATAAAACCTCATCTGCTGAAGTTGATGAAAATTATGAAGTACTAGCACATGGACAGGTGGATGGAGTTGTGGCTTGGATCACTGAGGTCTCTTGGGTTTAAGACCATTCCGGATATAATGTATGCCCCCTTAGATTATGGATACAGACTTACTACCTCAACTAACCTGACCACAGCTGAAGTTTTAGCTATATACTCATACACTATTTTAGCCACGTATATGCCTGTAAGGCTGTTTACATATGTTGCGACAGCGACACGACACGATCGCAATGCCTGTCGTATCGGTGTCGCTTGTTGCTTGCACGCGTTCCGATTTAAAAGCCCGAATCGCACTTAGTTTGCACACATAATGAATTATCGCTAATTGTGTGTGGTTCAAAAATTCAAAACCAACTACACAAAAGCAAGCATATATAGTTATATATAGCAATATTCGTTAGAAGTCGTACGATAAGTTATCGTAGGATCTCTGGCGGGGCATACGACAGCACCTTTTGCTTGCGCAAAATTATTGAAATTATAACTTAAGTACTAAAGTAAGTAAAATCAGATATTTAATTACTTTTGTGGGAATTATAAGTACAAGTTCCAGTGCAAGTATTTAAAATTTCCAAAAAAGTCATAAGAATTGTACTTGCAGTTGTACAAGTCTCTTTCCGTCATTACGCCCATTCTGGCTTTTTCAACCAATTCGGGGCATATCATCATCCCAAAAGGAGCCTACCAAAAAAAAAACCTAAATAATAATAATGAAAGAAAACACACATCGTTTGACCCAAAAATTCTTACATAATTAAATGCAGGTCATGCACCTAAAATAAAACTAAAAGCACTAAAATAAATTGGTCCGCTCTACCGAGCACAATATTTCACGAGAGATGAATGAACCACCGACTCATTCACCAACTGAAAATAGATGTGGGACCGCTGCGAAAGCATTCGAGCAATTAATCTACGACGAATCTAAGTGAAACGCCAAACAAATGACAAAAATCGCTGTCACTAACTTATGCAATTGCAAAATTTAAATATCCAACTCCTTCGTCAGTGGATAAATTTTGCTCAGGCTTACTTCTCAGCAGCATTTAGTAGATGTCACTGCGAGCAGAAAAACTGACTTTGATGTTGTCAGAATATTGCATCGTGTGGACCCACCACCACTGTAGTAGCGCTGTCCTAAATTTAAACACAATTGGAATTAAAATCGTGCACAATTCCTATTACTTTTTTTTGTTTTTCATTTTCGAAAGACGATAGTATTTTATGAAAAACATTTGCTCAGTAAAAATTAAAATGTTGGCATAACTCGAAAGGTATTTAGCACGCTTCATATCGTTCAGCGAAAACGATTCGGATCCACGGATTCATCACTTTTCTTATAATGGATGATGGCAAGAGGTAGAAAGGCATTTAATTTGCATAATTCTGTATGCATTTCAATGGTAGTCATAGAACCACCGCATGGGGTGCAACGTGATGTAGGTAATTGTCTTTTGTTGGTTCAGCTGTTAAGAACCTTGATCCTATGAGATCAACAGTTTTTCTTAACTGCGGGAGTCATAAAAATTTATTCTAGTGCAGTGAGCAAACTTGTGTGTAAACAGGAGTTATTTAGCATATGCCTGCAAAGGGTTTGATATGTTTTCAGTGAGAAGAAAAAATTCCCTGAATAACTAGAGCCACGCTTTATTAATCTTAGCAACGATTTATGAGCTGGGGTAGATTACAAAAGATTTAAAGAGATGACAGGGGTAGAAGGTCAGTTCTAATACTAAGTTAAGGTTCCCTTCTCACGCTCACAATGGATGCCAACTACTTGATACCCATCCTAAATCAGCTCAAAAATTCCAAGGAGATATTTGCAAAATTTAAACTTCATGCATTACTTCATGCATTACTTCACACATTACTATTTGCATTTCGAACGTGTAAATGTAACAATTCCTCGAATCTTTTTCCAAAGTAAAAAACGAAAAATTCTGTTCAACGAGTACCACACAAGAGATTCGTTTTCATAAATCAAAGTGCGTGAACTTTCCCATACCACTGGTGCTGGTGGTTTTAAATACTAACTTTTCCCCCACACTCCAGGTGCATTCCTTCTCTAAATCACTCAATCAGATATAATCGCCTTTGGCAGCGTAATTCAAATTCTTTCGAGCACAAGCCACCATTAGACGGGATTAGATTTTATTTGGTCATAAAATCTCGCGAGAATTTCTTTCACTTCATCAAAGAGTTTATCTGACGGCAATTTATTGAAATGAAAACAAAAAATAACGAAAAAATGTGGCAGCATTAAAAAATCACTGCTTGTAGCACGCGGTCAAAACAACCAGCCAGAACCGAGCGGAAAACGTGGGCTTGACGACTTCCTCACCTTGGAACCCCATTCAGTTTGACGGAAAATGAATCGCGTTTCCGAGGAAAATTTCTTTTCACGGGGAACGCGAATGAAAGAAATCACAGAAACAGGGAAGGGAATGGCAAAAAATAGTGCTTTCCTCCAAAAAAAGATGAAAGAATAGCCGGAAGACGAATTACGATTGCATGCCTGTCGGTGATTCTTTCGCCCCCGTTCCTTGACGTCTTGTTGGACGTCAACCGACAACGAACGGTTGGAAAATCTTTTTGTCCGTGTTGAGCTTTCCGTGAACTCGAATTGTGTAAATCTAAAATGGCACTCCTCCTCGGGCTCCACTATTCTATGTCCTAGGAGCCGCTTTCGTGCAGCACCTTGGCCTTCACGAGCCACGGTATTTGGGTCAATATCGCCGACTTCCAGGAAAGTAGGTGGATTTCCTTGGGTATTTTTTCTCCTACGACTAAAGCGAATGGTTTTTCTTTAATTATAATCAATTTAAGTGTTTCCCATGTTTAGGATTAGTTACGCCACCGATTCATAGGTTTTCGTTCTGCAGACGGGTGTTCTAAATGGTTTCTCTTGTAACGCTAATGCTAATTGGTATGTGAGGCGCATATTTATAGAGCAATTTATGGGCTGGTTGGGGCGCTATAACATCGAAATTTATCATATTTTGTTTTGGGCTGTGGACTAACAAGAGTAATACTGTTTGTTTGGTGGATTTCAAGGACACCGCTGGGATACTTTTACTGGGGTGAAAAATAGAATTTGATCAAGTGAGTGGTGCTGGTCTTAAATTTGGTTTAGTACTCGTCAAGGGTTTTACTTGTTGGTTGACACGTGAAATCTTGGTTTTTTTGAGAAAAGGAGGAACGATACATCCACGATTTGTATCTAAAAGTTAGTAGTATGTTGAATGAGGAAAAATTAACAGTATAAACAGTACCTATATGCAGCAAGCTTAAATGACCCAAGCCGCCCTATTTGCACGGAGGACGTAATATTTGGTATCGATACTTAGGAGAACGAATGTAATACTAAGCCCTGATGAGACACAATGCGCGTCTTGTTCAGGTCAACGTTGTGCGCGTTTGGGATTCCCGAATATTCGCTCTGCATGGTTCGGGATTAGCTTAGCGACCGCTCGCTGGAGTACGACACCGCGGAGAACCAGCGCGAAAGTACCGTTACCGCCAGCTAAAACAAGAAGCCCAGCCCGAAGTAATGTCGCAAACAATTCCGGACCGAAGCTCTCAGAAACCGGAGGCAGGGACTTTAATCGGTAGTCCGAGCTTGATTGGATTTCACCACGCTCAGATATTTAGGTTCCTATTCTCTATTTAATTTATTGGTTTATTTTAATTTTTTAATGTAAACCCCTTTATACAACAAATTAATAATAAAATATGGATCCTAGAAAAATATTACAGCAAAGTGCTACGAGACGGCCCTGCTGAGCTGACAAGTACTACTCCCATTAGAGTAACATCGGTACCCAATTAAAACCATACAAACCAGATCCTGGATTTAAACTAGAAATTTTCAGGTTGGTAACCTATAAAAGTTCAACTACATGTAGTTCAACTACACGTGTAAAATTCCAAACATGATAGGAAGTGAAAAAATACGAAAAAAACGCTATGAATGAAAAATTTTCAAAATTCAGGATCAAATTATGAACACGAGAATTTTTACCCGTCCAAAAGTGTACCTTCTACTGTACACCAAAGAAAAAGGAGGAATTACAAGTGAAGTAAAAGTTGCCCCACTAGCTAACAAGATCTACCCAATTTTCGTAGACACTAACTATTATAACTGTGCGAAATAAAAACAAAAATTGTTTACGACTATTCGACCTTTTTATGTCCGAAGAAAAATCCATAA
>QYTT01087637.1:71736-83986 GCA_006980735.1 Dasypogon diadema | reverse complement strand
TTCTAAATGGTTTCTCTTGTAACGCTAATGCTAATTGGTATGTGAGGCGCATATTTATAGAGCAATTTATGGGCTGGTTGGGGCGCTATAACATCGAAATTTATCATATTTTGTTTTGGGCTGTGGACTAACAAGAGTAATACTGTTTGTTTGGTGGATTTCAAGGACACCGCTGGGATACTTTTACTGGGGTGAAAAATAGAATTTGATCAAGTGAGTGGTGCTGGTCTTAAATTTGGTTTAATACTCGTCAAGGATTTTACTTTAGTTGGTTGAGACGTGAAATCTTGGTTTTTATGAGAAAAGGGGAAACGATACGGGAAGATTGAATTATTGATTTGAGCGAAAAGGTAACGACGTTCAGTGTGCTTGAACACCAACGATTTATAACTAAAAGTTAGTAGTATGTTGAATGAGGAAAAATTAAAAGTATTGACAGTATAAACGGCACCTATCTGCAGCAAGCTCAAATGGCCCAAGCCACCCTATTTGCAAGGAGGACGTAATATTTGGTATCGATACTCAGGAGAACGAAAGTAATACTAAGCCCTGATCAAACACAATGCGCGTCTTGTTCAGGTCAACGTTGTGGGCGTTTGGGATTCCCGAATATTCGCTCTGCATGGTTCGGGATTAGCTTAGCCAGTAGTCCTGGATTTAAACTAGAAATTTTTAGGTTGGTAACCTATAGAAGTTCAACTACACGTGTAAAATTCCAAACATGACAGGAAGTGAAAAAAATACGAAAAAAAACGCTATGAATGAAAAATTTTCAAAATTCAGGATCAAATTATGAACACGAGAATTTTTACACGTCCAAAAGTGTACCTTCTACTGTACACCAAAGAAAAAGGAGGAATTACAAGTGAAGTAAAAGTTGCCCCACTAGCTAACAAGATCTACCCAATTTTCGTAGACACTAACTATTATAACTGTGCGAAATAAAAACAAAAATTGTTTACGACTATTCGACCTTTTTATGTCCGAAGAAAAATCCATAAGAACTCACCTGACTACGTTCCATAAGCGACAGTCACAGCCCAATGTCTCCAGAATACTCATAAGCTCCGCTTACCGCAGATTGTTGAAACGTTAAAAATAAACTCGACTAAGCGATTTCTTGCACCTCGTCTTTTTCTTCTCTTTACGCCCATTAACAACGATGAGATACGAGTCAACTATTACGATTATTAAGTGTGACTTCATCATCGTATCCATCTTGTGACGTCTTTGATGTCTCATCATCGATCCACATGGTGAGTGAAATTGTGGGCTTGGCAAATAATATGTAAACAAGTCCGGATCGGATGTGGCTATGGTTATAGTTAATCGGTATCTCCTGGTGTGCGCCACTCATGCAGTGAAGTGAGTAAACAGCCGGTAAAATGATGGATAAAATCTGAAAAAGATCACGATCGATTGACGACTGAGTCGATCAGCTATTCTGTTCAATGACATCATTCTATTACGTTCACGACGGGATTGGATAATTTGTTGGTAGTCTCGCTTTGAGGTTCGGGTCCGGAGTTTTTATGTTGCTGCGCATGTTCTCCACAGGCTATGCGATCGGTCTTATTGGATTCTTGAGGCCTTGTAGATTTTGCTGTCGCTAGAATAAAGCAAGTCAACTCTGATGATTTATGCCAGTAGTAAAAATGAAAGGGTCTCAAGATTGTGTCTAAGATTGCTATGCATAGTATGTAATTTAATAAAACACAATAATCTAAAAATCAGGTGTTTTTTTTATAATAAAAACGAATTCTTTCAAATAGTAATTGACCTCACCTTGAGTCCTCTACATCCAAGGCTTCACGCTTCTAATAAGTCTCGCGGTCCATTTTGTCCTTGTCTCCTGATCCCAAGATTTTTAACATGCACAGATCATACTCCTCCTCTCATCCTGGCCGGAGATTTCTCTTTTATCCTCGGTCCTTCTGAGGCAATCCGATCTCCGCTCATTGGCGAGGAAATCGATCAGGATGACCCCGGCGACGACCAGGACGGCTAAAGACGGTGCTATTAGCGGTTCTACTCTCAATGGACTTCTTCTCTGCACTTGAATCAGCCTGTCTTCCTGTTGGACTTCTGCCCATACTTCAACACCGCTCAGCGATGTGCTGTAAAGATATTCTATCCTGCAATAGAAGAGAGGAAAAAACCTATTAATAACTGCATGAAAAGAATAGGTGACAGAGTAGAATTCTGTTGCACCTCAACATTGTATCACCAAAATCATACGTTTACTTTTTAGTGTCATACAAATACTAGTAGATTATTAAGATAGAGGTCTGCAAGCACTCGGCTTAAGCATTTGGCAACTACTCTGGAAAAAAAACCCCTAAAATTAAAACGGAAAGGATCGAGTTGGCCATGTCCGTCTCAGTTGTAAAACAAAACAATTTTATTGTCATTCATGTTCTGTATTTCGAGCGTTTTACTGCGTATTGTAAACTGAACTTTTACCGGATTTTTTAAATCTTTTTTTTTTCTTTATAAAGTAAAATTTTTTTTGTAAAAAAAAACCAACTGCACCTCGTTTGATTGGAATACCTGAAAATAACAATCAGCAATAAAAATGTCTAGTGAACCACCAGCAGGAGAAGATCCAGTTACAGACCCAATAGCAACAGTTGATGAACTAGAATCGATGGAGAGTACCACTTCTAGCGCACATTTTCAATATGGCCAATCTTACTTTTGGATGGTGCAGTTGATTGTAGGACTAATTTGGATTTTTTATCTGATGCCATTCATTGAGAAATTGCTAAGTCCTGTAAGTTGATGTTTCCCATTTTCAATTGGATGTTTACTATTTAAAGTACTGTTCCTTTTAGGGCAAACCGTCAAAATTAAGACAACGCTTAAGGTCGACATTTCTAGAATCAATGGAAATGTGAATTTTGTACGGAATGTTTGGGACTTTTCTCAGTTGATAAAATCCAAGAGTCTTAAATATATGTTAATGCAGTAATTTTTACTTTTTTTTTACTATTAATTTAGACCATTACAAAGTTATGGACAAGAACTTTGGATATTTCAGCAGGATCTGAGATTGGAGACGTTTGAATTATAGGACAGTATTAATAGCCTTTTCTGAGTAGGAAAGATCTAGTTATTCTCTATTGAAACATTGCCAGAATGAATTTACATCTTCACATGCATATATAGTAGAAGTAAACCTCTTCAGTCCATCTATGTAAGGTTGCAAGTTTACGAATTTTAAATCATTATCCCACACGTTCATTAGTATACTTTTTAAATATGGATGCTTTTATTTTTGGCAGTAAGACTAAACAGCAGTAAGGCTAAATACTTTTAAATTTATAGAATAGTTTGAAAACTAGGGGCCTTATCTGGATGTGACAGTAGTATGAACTTCTTGGAATTGAAAGGTGTCGAAATCGTTAGTAAGAGCAATTTTCTGAAACTGCCCATAGATTTTTATGGTGAAGGATTTAACGACCACATTTGCTTGTGCATTTAGAACTTTTCCAGAAAGTAAATGATGGGGCCTTAAATATACAAGGTGTCTCAGTATTACTGGTCCAAGCAACTCTCTCTCTTAACACGACATGGGTGCGATACCAACTAAGATTGTTAGATATCGGAACTCTTAAGATGTTCAAATTCTGAGAGATTGAAAAACTCGACCTCGCAAATTTTTTTTTGATGGTAATCGTAAGGTCGGTTCTTAGTACTTCCCTCCAAGATCTTCTGGATAAATTTAGGAGTTGGTATTGGTGCTTAAACGAAGAATGTTTGCGGAAATATTGATCGTGAGTCTCTTAGTCGTGAATCATCAAGTAAAATTTGAATTTTAGGACCACACTTTTATAGTTCTTCACCATTTAAAGCTAGCGAAATTATTCAAATTTCACCTAGAAGAAAAATTAATTGACTAGTCTCTAGTATAGCAGAGAATGTCTTTTAATTTAGAAAAATTAATTTATTTATAAATGCCAATATTAATTTTTTCCTCACTCTCCTGATTACAAAAGTGTACAACACTCGATCCTTTTCAAACTATCCAGCACCACAATTCGGGCTGCATCGTTATTTGCTACTAATAAACAAAGAATTTAAGAAAACTCCTCACCTTACAAAACTATTATCACCTTTACTCAGAGTGTTTTATAAACGGCGCCATATATAATATGCAAACCAAAAAAATGGCAAATGGTACTAACCACACTAAGGACTGTTGAAAGGATGAATTCTTGAGAGAATCAGTGATTTCCTCATCCGGTAGCAATTCACTAACATCTACAATAAAATTCTCAGGCATTTGAGTTACTTTATCAGTCATGATTCCCCAGTATGACGCCGCTTGATTTCAGGATTTTTACAAGGAATATATAAAAAAAAAGTGTGAAATATACACGAAAATGTGTTAAAAGACGCCAAATGTTGATAAGTCAATTTCAATATGTATTGGACTACTTTGGTGTTTTTGTTGTCATTCTAAAAATCCGAAAACACGTACCAAAACTTTGAGGACATTAATAAAATTAATTAGACTGTTTCTTTTCAGCAGTTAAATAAATGATAAAGATGGAAGATATATATTCTAAGATTTTTATATCATGGTATCCTCCACGCGTCCGATATTCAAATAAAAATCTACGTTAAAGAAGTGGCAACGTCTGCAGCTCTAAGGTTTCCATCCGAATGGCTCATGTGGGAAATGGTGCATCCACCCCACGAGTCTATTATTGAGATGTTACAATTGCTTTAAATTGTAGATTGAACGACAGATTGACCATAGGCATCTCCAACGTAGTACCATCAATACTAATTTTGGTTTAAACAATTGTGAGCCCCTTAAGTAATTATAAAAACTCCGATAAGTTAAAAATACAACCGAAAAAACTGTCACTTCAGTTCATGTTTAAATTTATATAAAAAAAAAGCAGAGACTCCTAGTAGGCTGGGACAACTATCCGTGTTCAAATATTTGATGGGCATCTGTTTCTCAGTAGTACGTTAGGGCATGCTTTAAAAGTGCGGCAAAAGCTAAACTGTAAATTTAATTGAGTAAAATTAAGGAGATCGAAATGGATTCAAAGACTCCACCACAACCACCAGTAAATTCTGCGCTGGTTGGAGAAGATACAAGATTAGAAGAATCTACAACAATCGTGGCCAACATTGAAAGAGCGTTAGAGGAATTGGCAGAATCAAAGACTCGATTTAAGAATGAAGCGAAAAATGAACGGGATAACGAGATAAATGATAGTCAAGATTTAAATGAGGATCGAATAATTAGCAATTTATCATCATCATCCGTATTGTTGGATATTGGAGCAATTACAACGCAAGAGGTATTATCGACTATAGAAGCGGAACCAGAACAGAATTTAAAACTTGCGGTGCCTAAAAATGAAATGATGGTCGGGAATTTGTCATCTGTAGGATCGAGTGCAGCCATACAAGAGCAGAAATCACTATTCCCAGAGGTTAATCAAACCATTGGTGAAATGATGGTCGGGAATTTGTCATCTGCAGGATCGAGTGCAGCCATACAAGAGCACAAATCACTATTCCCAGAGGTTAATCAAACCATTGGTGAAATTCCTGTGCAAATGTTACGGCCGACAGCAGATAATACTCTGGAAGAAGGCGAACTAAAGCCATCAGCCTTTAGATTAGAAGGAGACCCTCTAGAAACAATTTCTAATAAGACAAATGGCACAGAGCAACGAGCAGCCATTACAAAAAAGGAAGCGAATAGCACTTACTTCAAATCAATTGAAGAAGAAGGAGATAATACAACCCTAAACAGTACGACAATCTTGACAGATCTGGAGACCTCAACGGCAAACACAAGAGATTTACTTCCAACAACGATTGCTGGTATCGATGAGACCTCTACCATCACACGTTTTCGAAAGGTTATTCCCACACAGGAAGCAGAGGTAATATATGGACCCTCTACAATTCATCAAGTTGGAAGAAACATTAAAGTGGGTAAAATGGAATCAAATTCTGCTCCACGATTGTTTGAGAGTTCCAGCTTTTTGGTAATGAACCTTTTGCTTTTGGTGGGACTAATTACGTTTTTGTGCCCCTTCATGTTGTCTTTTATTAATGTGGTAAGGAGTTTTCGCGATGCGGTCCAGAGATTTTCTAATGCTTAACCATTTCAGAAACCCATAAAAGGAGGAAGGCGTTCAAGGAAATCATGGAAATAATTTTATTTTTAACAAAATATTTTGTTCTTAAAAATGTTAATTATATGGAGAGTTATAAAATTAGGCTTTTGTTTTGTTTTGAATTTTCAAATTTCGTAGGGTGGTTTCGCTTTTCCATTCAGGGAGTGTTTGTACAGTAAAAGATCAGCAACGTTTCAGGAGCTTTTTAATAGACAAAAAACGAGAAGAGGTTTGTAACAATTTATAACGAAATTAAAAAACACATTTTACAAGCATCGCAACCGTGGAAACAGCCATAAAATTAATTAACACATCTATCACACATAAACGCACGAGGTCTATGAAAACTGGTGTTAGCATCTTTTTTCCATAAATTTCGGTGGAATGATTTATGCACCTATTTTCCCTCGCAGTACGACGTGCTGTCCTCGGAATATTAAGATGTTTCAAAACGTCCAGGGAATTAGAAAAAACAATCTAAAACGAGTTAACACACAGTCTACTAACTGCTTGCGGTCAGATAACTTATTTTTGGATTTTTTATCGCTGCTAATTAGCCAGAAAAGTTATTCTCGTAAAAATCGTTGCTTCTTTTTTTCTTGAAGCAATTGCGATAATCGGAAAATTATGAGAATAATGCGAGTGAGTAACAAATCAATCCCGACTTATCTGCATATTTCAAAGACGCAATAGTTGTGTATACTGGAAGAGAATCTATCGGCTAAGATGAAAGTGTCCATAATAATTAAGTGATCTTAAATAAAACAGTTCCGAGTTAGGAGGTCCAAGTCTGTGAGGAATCGAAGATTTATTGCGTTTTGTATTGGTCGAGATCTTTAAAAAGAGAAATTAATTTCGTTAGTTCTTAGGGAAGTCTATAGAGATTTCTGGTGTTTTATAACAGCGGAAAGTTTGCATATCGTTTTATGGATTTTTCCCCAAAAAACAGCACTTTAACTCCAGATAATTATTTTAATTAAAATTCTATTTCATAGCTAATTATTACAGGTCAATGTACCAGGGTCCCTTTCTAAATGAGCACTATGTACTGAAAAATATTGTGATTTCTATTCAAAAAAAAACAAGTCTCGGCAAGATGGGAGAATAAATATTTAGCCTATTAACGAAATAAAAGTGATTTAATCATAAAAGAAACGAGAAACAATCGAAAACCCCCTGGAGCAATAAAATTTGTCCTAAAAATAACAAATTTAACTCGAACAACAGTCATTTAATTTATCGAACAGTTCGAAATTATTTTCTTCTGCAACGTTCACCACCGCCATTAAAACGAAAAATCCCACGAAATATGAGAATTGTGTAGCAATTCCACTTGGATATCGATTCACCATAAGCAATTGCATTAGAAGCATAAAAGAAAATGTTAAAACCCCCAGAGTCATAAAGGCGCCATTAACTGTCTCTCGATGTCCAATAAACTCCGAATTTCTTCGTCGTCTTTTGTGCTGAGCGTTTTTTTTCTCCTCGTGTGAAATCAATGCCTCCCAGAAGCAGATAAGATCGATGAAATGTTTGACAGGTGTAATAATCTTAAGCCGACCATGGTGAGAGTGTTAATTAACGGAGGCGAGAGCTGTAATCTGCTGCGAAGGCCGTCGTTTACAAGCGAACACCAGCTACCTTGTGGCGTTAATTAACAATTTTCGTCGATATATGCTGACAGCGAATTACCTGAAAATGTTTTTTAATAACGAGGAAATTTGACACCTGTTCACCTAATCTGATTAGCAGTGACACGGGAACACAGGACACACGAGAAAATCGTACTATCCCACCGGCTACCACGCATCCTCGGTTCCTTCCTCTGCACCACACAACTAATTACATAACCTCAATCCGGTTGTAATTTGCAAACAAACAGTGAGAAATTTAACGGCTAACAGCGATAAATTACCCAATCAAATTCCACTTCAATTAAAATCGCTTAGCAGATACTCGCAAAGTGCCAATTTACTTGCCATCGGGAATTTAATTAAACGCGGGACAATCCATTGCATCCTCGGAGATGCATTGGTTCGCCTATCGTTGTGGACATTCACTATCTTTAGCCCCAGCCGCTAGCCAGAGTGGGAAGGGGGAGAGGAATCTTTCTTCACCGGAGCCCCAATCTATCTCTCAATTCCGCCCAATCATATTATCGGCGGATCTAATCAAAGGCTGTGACCGATGATTGCAACTTTGCATTCGGCCGCCTCGCCCCGTACCGGCCCCGTCTGCCCACATTGCCATCCGCCGGCATATTGTGTGCTCCACTTGATTTGATGCAAATTAAGTGTGCGCTCCACCGTCGCATGAATCTGGCGTTGTAAAAAGTGTCAAATGCAAATTTTCTTCCACACTTGTACCGTCCGCCAATGATGGAAAATGTGAAAAATCTAGGGAAATGCAAATCGGTTAATTTTTATGGAAATTAACCAATGAAAAATGCATTGATGTTTGCCGCCCCTGAGAATGGTTTGTTGGATTCGCAACTGTTGAAAGGAAATGTTAAAAGTCTTCACGGGTTCTGGGAAAATTTTGTATGTCTTTGTTCACATATGTTTTCACGTTATTTCACCGCATCTTAACCTAAATTTGGACGGTAACTCTGAATTTAAAAGGAGTTTACCATAATTTTAATCTGTCCTTGAGGTTGTAGAAGAGCGGCAAGCTCAAATCCCCAAACTACTGCTGTATAATATAAAAAATATTAAAGTTAGCATTTTGATCCGGCTCGAAGGACCAGACTAAAACGGTCGCTATCTTATTTAAGGCAACCACATAAATTATAAACCCTACGACTAACTCTAAAAAAAATAAAAAGAGTCAGGAACATCGTTTTTAATCCTTCTACACTCGACCTCGAAGATTCCACCCTGTTAAAGTGCCCAAAAGTGAAACCACCCAAAATACCGTGAAACTGTGGTAGCAACTTAATTAGTGGTAAAATAATTACTAACGACTCAACTATTTACACAATCTGAGTTCATATTTAATTACTGTCATAAAAACTGTTATATTACCATAAGAATTCACTCCCGAACAATAGAGGACGCACCTTTGACAAGAGGAATTTATTGCCTCATTACTTTGGTTGGTGCTCTTATTACATTGCCCCTATGCTGCGCACCTTTTGGAAATGTCAAAAATAAATAACTAAGAAATATCACCTGGAATTCATGATGCCCCAAAATGATAACGTGGTTAAATTATGTTTCTTAGAGGCTCATGCCGTGTGATTACTTGCACCAACCAAGAATTGGTAGCAAAGTGTAATGTAATGCCGTATGCAGTCTTAACTGAACGAATGTCTCCATTAAATCTTAGATTTAGCTACTTAGATACATTAAATGGTTTCGCTCACCCGTATAATTAAATTCAATTAGCAAATAAACATCATTTGAACGCTACCTTGGCATCTGGTGCCATAGGTGCAAAGATACTTCCATGGATGGAATGGATATTGATGTTGGTTTTCTCCACGCCTGCTCGTTAAGTTTTTATCAATTTTTTCTTCTTTTGCATTTATGTACTTTTCCACTTTATCACTTGAAAAGTTAAAAATGTTTTTTAGGTTAATTAAATTTTTATCTACTGCAAAATAGTTTGAAAAAATGAGAAGAAAAATGGAAAATAATTGACAAAGCCAAAAATTTTCCCGAGTGCGTGCTAAAGGCCATGATACCATTGGGATACCAGTAAAAGGGTTGGTGATTTCGGGCCTCACGTTTTAATACCTCTCGACCGTTTCAGTAATTAAGAAGATGTTAAGTTCACACCTTTCTGTGGGACAAACTAATTGAGATGTCGTATAAACGTGACATTAAACGATAATAAAATAGAAGTGAGCACGCGATGAATTTTTCTGGGTTAACTGTGAAGGACATGTGAATTGAATTATGGAAAAATATGTGCGTGAAGAATCCCTCGGGTAAAGTAGATGAAACCGTACTTTTTTTCTATACGGAAAGGTCACTTTTTATGACCTAAAAGGTCTTTACGCTGAACTAGGAAACTAAGAAAGATGTTTTGCTCGTATGCGTTTATGGGAGTCTCCAAGGGAGACTATTTTCTACATACCTAACGACAGGATAATCATGGGATTCATTTTGTTCAATTACAAGATTTACTGTAAAGTTCCTACAAAAATTTGAAAGAAGATAATAACAGAATGCAAAGCTGATATAAACACGACTAGAAAAACAAGATACAAAGTCTTAAGATTCATAGTTTACATAGTTTTTATCTATTCAAAAAGTTCAGCAGGAAAATTGCGATTGCCACTACTTAACATAACTGGTGAGAAACAAAAAGTATTATTGATAGTAGATCCCCGAAAAATCATCATTCATGCATGAAACGATCCGTCTGCTGTGATCAAGACACATATCTATCTAAATATCGTCGGCACACATAAAAGGATCATTCCTTGATAACAGAAGTTGCATCACTGATGAAGGCGGAAAACGGCACTGGCCCCAGGATGGAACCCTATGGGACACCACTACTAACTGGAAAGTAGTCTGAGAACTTGCAGCTGAGGAAAATCTTTTGCTGACTCTAACAGAGGTACGACCAGAGAATTTGTGAAAAAATTCGCCTAGGATAAAACTGTAATTAACTTTATCGAAGGCTTTAGAGAAATTTAAAAGAACATTTAATGTGAATTTTTAAGTATCAAACGCGATACGAATGTACGAATGTCATCGGAAACTTTGAGAGACACCGCCATATAACATCCATGAAAGTTTTGTAGACATCTATCTGATTTACTGCAACAAAAAATAAGTCGCAAGAGAAGTCAGGCCACTGAAGAAAAGAAAGAGAGAATTCTTGGTTAGGATGGAAATTGGAATTAGAGCAAGCAGGAGATCGACTCCAGAGATCTAAAACAATGATGTCATTTAAGGGATTAAACTTCCGTCCAAAATAAATACTACACGATTTAATACCACTCCAAAGTTTATTGATGGGTAATTTAGTGTTAAAAAAGGACTTAAGAGTTCCTAGAATGAAAGACTACATGATTGATAGTGTTGCGTGTTGAGATCTTGAGGACATTTTGAAAGCATCTTCTTTCCAAAGATCTATTGAA
The DNA here is from genome assembly GCA_006980735.1 of Dasypogon diadema. Lineage (NCBI taxonomy): Eukaryota > Metazoa > Arthropoda > Insecta > Diptera > Asilidae > Dasypogon > Dasypogon diadema. Next base: position 72,739 of record QYTT01087637.1, on the reverse strand, counting down.
TTTTCTTTATACAATTCAGAGAATATAAACAGAATGGTTGGATACATGCTGCCTAAACTCTTGAGATTCTATTACCACTTTCATAAAATTTGTATGGAATCCCAAGTGTCTACTTCCTTGACGGAAAGATTAGGGAGACGCGACGGGAACTTTGACTGCATTGAACCCTTCAATTGTTTCGGGAGTCATCAAAACTCTACCAATGATATATCGGAAGCGTTGACTTTCAATATACACTTCGGTGAGTTCGTTTTTAGGATTTTGCCTCCTTTTAGAACAGCAACCAGATCTGAATCATGGATCCTAAAAAAGCTTCAAAAGAGAAACGTAGGGATATTCGAGTCGAGTTTTTTGCGCTCTACTTATGATGGGGTCCGAAATAGAAATAGTGAATGATATGGACTTTTCGAGAGGCTTAGTATAGTTAATTTTATAAAATCTAGTAGACTTAGATGGTTTGGTTAGGTGTCCAGAATGGTTAAATATAGAATTCCCAAGGTTGTCCAGGTTGTCCCTGAGGGTAACCAGAAACGTTAAAAATACCCTACATGAGGTAGATTGGCGTGAGACGAGACCTTCGTGGGGATGTGCTCAAAATTGCAAGCTCTGAATAGAAATAGTCGTAGATTCGACTTAGGTCCTGTGAGGATCGTCATAATCGAGGATGATGATGATTCAATATAACAAAATTTTTCGACTGTTTCGCGCGATCACTGCCCAGGTAGCCACTTTTTTCAACAGTTTTGGTATAGTACTAAATAAAGGACCCATTTGTGGCGAACGTAATCCTTTTCAGCTTCTTTTTCGAGACAAGGTATTCAATAAAAATTTATTTCATTCTCATCGCGATCGTGTCCTGAAGTTTATTTTGAATTCATGTTGTCTTTATTTCCTTTTGGATTATTTAAATATGTATTATTGTATTAATACTGTAAACAAAAAAGCAAAATATGTATTATTGAGCCTTCGTTTAGTGCACTTTTAACATAAAATTTTATGACAT